>CABFOQ010024090.1:0-33496 GCA_900660455.1 Gephyroberyx darwinii
GGGTGGCGCTCCATCTCATATGCACAAATAAACTTTTAAACTTTGTCAAAGACAGGTATACTGCAACATTTCCTTCAGACACAAAGTCACAAAGAAGTCAGCCCTCTTAGATTTCATTACAATGGAAATGTTAGAGTATACCTGTCTTTAACAAAGTATAATATTTTTGAATTAGATTGTCCAAAACTGGGGTGGCAGCTGGGATGGCAAGGCATTTTTTAGGGGTGGCAGCTGCCACCCCATGCCACCCGGTAGATCCGCCACTGCCCACAAATGCTGATGCTCCAGATACTCAACTAGCCTAAGGAAGGACAATTTTATTGCTTCTTTAATCAGCACAACAGTTTTCTAATGATCAATTAGCCTTTTAACACGATAAACTTGGATTAGCTAACACAATGTGCCATTGGAACACAGGAGTGATGGTTGCTGAAAATGGGCCTCTGTACACCGATGTAGATATTCCATTCAAAATCAGTCGTTTCCAGCTATAATAGTTATTTACCACATTAACAATGTCTAGACTGTATTTCTGATCTATTTAATGTTATTTTAATTGATTCATGAGTATATAAAACCACTTTCCCATGTCCTTCTTGAATTCATGACAAACACACAACAAATCAAACCCATAAAATCTCTGAGCCACATGTAGTATTGTACAGTACATGGACTACATTAACAACATAAGACTTCTCAATATTACAACTAATGGTGAAAATGACAAAGACAACTTCTTCACAGCACCAACAGCTCCAACCAACAGTGACAAATCGCAGGTATGATAAGACAAGATTTGTGCTTTTTGTAAAAGGCAATAAATGACAATAAATTCTTCAACCACTATACAGAACCTCCTGAAAAAACACTTAGTGTACACTGGATATTCTTGACAGTCATTCAAAAATGTATTTGTCCCTCATCCTTTTGACTTTTTGCCCATTTGTTATAGTCTATCAAAGTGAAGGAAATTGTAAAAATGTAAAAGTATAAATTTCAAATTACAGAGAAATTATTTGCCCATCTGTTTATTTTGGGCTACACTTTATTCAGACTTATTCAGACAGTCTTTAAATTGTATTGGGGATGTATTTCTATTTGTGACTCTGAACTGATATCTGATATCAGTTCCTATGATTTTAGAGTGTGCGGCCGACTGATGGATGGTTTTCAAGCCCAGTTCCTTGGGTTTCAGGGAAATTGCTAATCATTGCTGATACTATTTTTAGTGAGAATTTATGGTCCATTTTCTCAAAATAGCATTTCCATGCACCCTCTGTATCATTACCTCTGCCAAGGATGTTATGTTTCCGCCCCTGTTAGTTTGTTTCTGTCAGTCTGTCAGGATTTCCCAAAAAACATCTGGACAGCTTTCCATGAAATTTGGTGGACAGATAAACAGATAGCCAAGGAACTATTGATTAGATTTTGGGTGTAATCCTGATTTCTGCCATTATATGATCCTCTTTTAGGCATAACAAACAGTGAGTCTTGATCCTAAGGGAATGTTTGCAGGGTCAAGAAATCAATTTACCTTAAAATTTAAGTGACAGGAATGATGTCTTTGGTGTGACAGCAAGTAGAAAAACTGTTCAGCATTGGCGGAGGTTTGCATTGCATATAGTGATGACTGAAACCATAAGCCATCCAAAGCTGAACCAACTATGCCATACTATGCTCAGTTACGCTGACAGCGAGTTCACACCCTTCACACTAAAATCCAAAAAAGATGCATTGAATGGACGTGGTCTCGGTTTTGATAGCAAGAAAAACAATTTCAAAATAAAATAAAATATTGTTCAAAACCCCGAACTATAACATAAAGAATGTCTGATATATGAAATGTTGTATCCTGGGGCAATAGAGCCCAAATGAAACAAGGAGGTGAATACTTTTATAAACACGTTTTCTGTTTTAATTTGATGCTTTTACTTGAAGCTCTATTGTTTCTCTTGAAATCCCAGATAAAAGCTATTTTTAAGATGTTTTAGTAGCACAAGAAAAATGCAAAAGCTAAGGGAGAGTAATGTGGCTGTAAAGACAAACTGTTTCAGTTTGTTTGACCACCCACACCTTTAGGCTAGAGGGTATCAGTGAGTGTGATCGGAGTTGGAGATGTTCTGCACAGAGGAGGCTGGATCCAGTCCCAGCAGCGTCCCCAGGTAAGACTGCTCTCTGGGGTCGAGCATCTGATCTGGCCTGACAGGGTGGATAATGTTGGCGGGCTGGGGGGTGAGGGTGTACTTTTCCAGGAAGGCTAGGTCGGTGGCAGCCTGGTAGCTAGGGGTCTGCTGCTGTCCTTGGGCCTGCATGGTTAGAACGCTGTGGGTTTGGGAGGAGAGAGGTGTGGCCCCATGAGCGCTCAAGTCACCCTGCCCCCCAGAGACTCCTGCCATCTGCACAGGTACTAACGTAACGGGCACGCAGACGTTTGTAGCAGTGGGGGCGCTCTGGATGGCTGACTTGGGATCAGCACGGTACACCTTTGAGGTTTCCTCGTAAGGAAGAGGGACTGTTTTGTCTTCGCTGAGCGCCCCGAGAGGCTGCTCGGTGAACTTGGTGCTGTGCACGTGGTCTATGTGGTACTTCAGCTTGTCTTTCCTTTTAAAGGTGGCGCTGCAGTGGGGGCAGTTAAAGGGACGGGCGTCAGAGTGAATCACCATGTGCTTTGTCAAGGTTTTCTTGATGCGGAATGTCTGGTGGCACTCCGGACATCGGTAGGGTTTCTCACCTTTCACATGAAAACAAATGGACATCCGTGTGAAAAACATATTAGAGTCATTATTGCACAAGATATATGATATACACTTAACGCATGAATGTGAGTATCCTTTAGATTATGATTTCATGCAAACAGGTTCACTGACTTGATAAACTATCTTACCAGAGTGGGTCCTGAAGTGCATTTCTAGACTGGACTTCCCTTTGAATTCTTTCTTGCAAACCTCACACTGATGCACAGCAGTTTTATACCTGTGAAATGATTCTTCATTAGCAGACATTAGAGACGGAACATTTGCCAAAAATTGCAGCTTACTGATCCAGGTGGGGGCAGCTGCTTTGTGTTTTTACTTTGGGAGATATTCAGTACCACTGTGTTGTCCCTCCAGGAAAATCCTGCAGCTTGAAAGTAATTATCTGCAGAATATTGTGGACATTTTATCTGAACACCCAAACAGTCCAAATATTGCAGTCAAACAAAACAAGCCTGTCAAGGAATATATTGATAATGTAATAATAACGTCCTGTTTTTGTTGGAGTTGTTCGTGGGTTGCAAGAACCGCTCAAATGCATCAGGCACCCAGACACGTGTCCAGTAGGCCTACAGAACCCGCTACATCAATAGCCTAGTGACCTCCAGTGATCATTTTGGGGGAAATGTTTTGTGGGAGTGAATTTTGCACGATTACGTGACTTATTCATATTTCCACGCAATAACCGGAATTCCACGGGACAGCCTGTTTTCCACGGTCAATTCTGCGATCGCTGAATCCTGGAGGGACCCAACTGTGCTTTTGCGTGTCATTCATATGACAACGTACTTCTGCCAAACTTTCTCTCCCAAGTGAACGCTTTTGTAGTGGACAGTCAGATGATCATGGCGTCTGAAGCACTTCCCACATTCTTCACATTGGTGTGCTTTCTCCCCTGTGCAGGAAAAAACGTGCACTATATCAAAGTAAATAGTGAGACAATGAGAAGGTAATCTGTGACTGTGGAACAAACACGAGCTGACAGTATGTTACTACTGCAATAATACTTCATGTGAATGAGAAAAAATATGAGAAAGAGAAAGAAATGAACTAGCTACCCACGGTATCTTATTTAGTTACGTTCATTTTATCTGCACACACAAATGACCAAAAACAGAAAACGAGACACAACGTGCAATCTGTGGGAGTAAGACAATGCAACCCTAAGTAAGAGAAAAAAATGTAGGTGGCAAAACAGACACGGGTGAAGGACACTACTGTATTTGTTATACTGCACCAGAATGTATTTTCTGATGTTTGGTCAGGTGATCATGGCGTATGAAGGTTTTTCCACATTCGTCACACTCATAGCGCTTGTCATCATGATGGACTCTGAGGTGCAGCCTGTCCAAGGAAAAAGATTGCTTAAAATTCACAGTAAATGCTAAGATGATAACACAACCAACCATGTGCAAAGTTGATCATATTTTTTAAAAATCACCAACATTAGCAACCGTGCCCTGTAGTCGTTAGACCCACCTATAGGAGCTGCCATGGCGAAAACTCTGGCCACAGATACTACAGAGGTGAGGTTTCTCCCCGCTATGGATCCGCATGTGCTCCCTCAAGGTTGTCCTATGCAGCAAAAAAAAAAAAAAAAACACAATAAAAGAAATCTGCTTTACACCTGCCACTTACTTTAACTCTTACTTAGATAAGAACACACATGGCTATTTGCAGCTCACCATGTCAAAATAAAGTCTAGGCTTTAGCTGGACGGAGAGCTCTAGAGCTGAAATGAGATGTTATAATCTATATAATATACACAAGCTGAAGCAACATGGAGTGCTTATGCTGATATGAGTGTGTGGGATCAGTATAGGGGCAGAGAGAAACCTACCTTTCCCTTACTGATTTCCCACAGACAAAGCAGGTCCATTTTCTTTTGCCCCCGTGCGTACATTCAATGTGTCTCTTTCTGTTGCCCGTGTCATTGAACTGCCGGCCACATATCTCACAGGGAAATGGACCTGAAGACCAGACAGGATACAGGGTCACGTCCTCAAACCAACCTCTACATCCAATTCATTATTAACATGGTTGTTGTTGATTATTAACAAAAATCACATTCACAGCAGTGGAATTATTTTTAATGTTTAGACAGCTTTGCCTTTGAATATAACGCGGAGAACAGAAAAGCCACATATGTGGATATTCTCTATTTCATTACCTGATTATAGTCAAGTCTTTTCTGTTCGCTACAGAAAACATTTCTTTTAAACCCAAAAGCATACATTTTCACTGTCCATTTCTCACCTAAATGGTACTTTTCTTGGTGCTTCAGTCTGGCAAACCTGGACTTGAAGTATTCGTCACAGAAGGTACATTTGAAGGGCCGGTCTTGAGTGTGGAGAATCATGTGCTCCTCCAGGTGAGGCCTGCGGGTGAAGGTCTTCAGACAGATCTGGGAGAGGAAGCTCTGTTTACTAGTGATAGTGTGACATGTATTGGTAAGAGATTGATTTATTCATCATCATGGCTCTACAATAATACACATATCTTTAAAAGTGCTTGGTAAATGCCTGTGATCATACTGTATAGGACTGTGGTCTCAATAATATTCTTTGACTGAAAACCAATTCTTACGGCACATTTCCAGCCTTCGCTCTTCCTCTTCCTCATGGTAAGAAACTCTTGGATGTGGTCTGGATGGAACCTGGCAAAACAGTAGAGACACATGATGATACAACAAGCCTGCATGCAGTCCAGTCGACCTAGTTGTCCAGTAGTCCGGTTGACCTATGGGACAATTTCCCAAAAGGCTGGTGTAGTCCTTTAACCCTTGCCCCTTTCTCAAGTTGCAGCTTGAGAATAGTCACCTCAGTTAACCTGAACAAACAGCTGGTTTCTGGCTTTGTTAGCTAGCTAACTAGCCAGCAGGCTAATTTAGCAAAGCAAAAAATGTTAATGTTAACATCCAACTAGCCACTACTAACGCATCAGGCATGTTAACAACAGGACAGTGACAGCTAACCAGATACTATACTATGCTTAGCTAGCTAAAAAGCTGACACGATCTAAACACAACAATCAATCAGATGCTTCAGCGGGGAAATGATCAGTTCCCAGTCAAAAACAGCACAGCAATTAACCATGTCTATTGAATTCTGTCCTGAGACAGCAAAGATGTACAAAGATGACAGAGGACAGCGGTGAAATGCACCGAACACTGTGAGGAGAATGGATCTTGTGATATGGCCACGTCTCACCTCCTGACATGCTTGGCCAGGGTTTTCTTGCTGGCATGGAGTTTGTTACAGAAGGGGCACTTGTGCTCCTTTTTCTGAAAGGAAACATCACCGACGTGCTTCTTCTTGTGTACGGTCAAGTTAGACTTGGTGGAGTAGCGCTGGAGACAGATGTCGCACTGGAACGGTTTCTCTCCCGTGTGCACCCTGGTGTGACTTTCATACTTCCCTGAAAAATGCAGGTGTTATGTGTATCATTTTAACATCAATAAATCTTTACCTCATTCATTTTGAGACGTCAGTATACGTCAGGACCATCGCTGAGAAGATTGGCGGCCTCTACTGGCCTTTATATTGTGTATCACCAAGTTGGATTTCGCAGCCACTACTATAATACAATACAATACACCTCCATGTATGTAAGCTAGCTAAACCATTCTGCATTTTCTTCTTCTATCCAGAGTATAGGTACAGACGACGTCCATAACAGGGTCATGCACAATCGTCAAAAATAATAGAAGGGTACTTGTAATAGTAATACTAATAATACAGTACTACTATTATTGTCACTACTATTACTACTACAAGAAATAATAATAATCAATTGTTCCCACCTGCGCGGTCAAATGTCTTGTCACATTTGGGGCACTTGAGAGTCTTCTTGCTGGAGGTTTGGATGATGACCGGCGCCAGGCCCTCGGGGTACACCGGAGCCTGGTTGGTGTCTGCTGCTGGAACACGCGCTTCCTGTTGAACCGCCTGCTGCTGTGCTGTTGCTTCATCTGAATTTTGCTGACCTGCGCTCTTGTCCACTGCACAAACCAGAAGGTCTTTCTGCTGCCCAGCTAACTCCTCCTCATTCATGTCCCTCTCCCCTTCATCCTCCTCCTCATCTTCCCCCTGAGCTGGTTTGGATGTCTCGCTCACATCTAATTTGGGCTTTTGTTTTTCCACCACTTCTCCCTCTTCTTCTTCTTCTTCCTCATCATCTTGCTCTCTTGGCAACAAGGTCTTCTGTTTTAGATCAGGATTGTTGATAGAGTACTCCACATCATCTCTCTTATATTTGGTAGGAGCTCTCCTCCTGCGAGCCGACCTCCGTGTGGTAGCAGTCCTCTGACCAGTCGATGTCTCTTTTTCACCTGGGTCAGTCTGCTGCATGTCACTGTGACTCTTGGCCAAGTGGCTCTGCAAGGACTTTTTTGTAGAAAACCTGTGGCTGCACACGGAACACTGGATACCAGATGGGCTTTGGACCTCTGTGCCATCTGTCTGTGGTTCACTGGAAGCTATTTCCACCTCAGGCATCCCACTTTTCTCAGGCTGGGCCTGGATCACAGTCACCGGGTGGACGTCCCCCTCTTCACACAGTAGCTTCAGCACATCCATCATGTCCAGGAAGCGGGCTGCTTCGGTTAGAGCCGGGATCTCCGTCTCAGTAACAACACACTCAGAGGTGTACAGGAAGCCAAGCAGGTGTTGGAAAACAGAGTCCTCCACATGGTCCAGTGTTACGTGTCCTGTGGCGGGGTTCTTGGACAGCTCAGCATGGAAGTAGCTGCTCCCGTGGGCCAACACCACCTTGTGGGCATTGTAGAGCTTCCCACCAACAGACACTGACACATCGCAGAATCTCTGCCGGGTCCTGTCCTCATTCAAGAACTTGAGCAGGTTGTGACTGTGCTGCGACATAGTCAGGTGCCGGTCTGATTCTGGGACAGCTTCAGAGTTTGATGGGGTGTTGGAGGTCCCCACTGTGGCCTTCTCTGCAGCACAGTCTCTGCTGGCACTGACCCTTCTGCTCCGTTTGGGAGGCTGAGGATGGTTGGGCTTTCTCTTCATTGCTCTGTCTGATGGGCGACCATGAACAAGTCCTGAAAAATAGAATACAGAAACAGTACAATAATGCTGAAAAACATCATGCATAGGGCTTACATTTTGTCTTCAGTTTTAATAGGATTTTGATCATTCAAGAGGATTCAGTTAGACAAATGGCTCCAAATGTAAACATATCTGACTCTGACAACTCTGTTTTGATAAGTATGAGCGTAAAGCTGCCATCAAGGGGACATTATGTATAGTGAAAGTGAAAAAATGTCTATATAGCTGCGGAAATAATGCATGAAAAGACGTATGGGCAGAACTCATAGTCGCGTTGTATTACTGCAATCTGTTGGGTATTTCTGCCATTTATGGAAACAAGACTGAAACAACTGCGCAGCTCCAGTAAACATCAGATTGCATTTTACAATTAAAACGTTCAACACTGGTAGTAGCCGCATTACTATCCTGAATCATCTCATCGCTCGTGAATGTTGCATTTGCAAATTCGCTCTCCACCTCAAGGACCCCTATGTTATGAGTTTGAACGGGCCCCCCCTCAGAGGAGAGTGTTGACAAACGACCCTTATTGCTACCCGGGAAACTAACACGTGAAGTAATTACTTCCATCTTACCTAAGGGATACAGGTAGCGTTTACAAAGCTATAATCCGCTGACATACATATCCGGATATTAACGGAAGAAAAATAATTTCCTGAATATCTGTAAACGCCCCACCTTCCCATTCTACCAGAAATGTCGGACAGCGTAACAAACCGTTCGCCCATTGGCTGCGTCAGCTTTTGTCTCGCAAAGACCCTGCGTAGACGTGTAAACAGAAATAAAAAAACAAGAAAACACAGCAAATTGGAAATTAAAAATATTTTCTATTCTTTTCTTACACGCACCCTGGTGTAAATACGGTGGCCGAGGTAGAATAATCGCACATGAATAAAGGGGGAGAATGTGGTGAGCTGTATCACAAGGTTCACTCTACTCAGTGCAGGGTACTATGGGTAATGTAGTCTAAAAGGAGCTGGTGCGGATTTCATGGCACTGGCTGCCAAAGTTTGGTCCTAGCTCCATCCTAACTCTAAAGCAATGACGAAGGCTGACTGTAATTGATATAGTTGTTTTTCATTTTCCTGCTATGTTGGATTGTAATCGCAAATTCAAAACTACAGTATTTAGTGAGTTTTTCACATTGAAACTCTGTTGTGAAAATTGAACCTGAGTGGCTCTGCAAGTATTCACATTGTTCCACCAAGCAGGCCTCTGTCCACTAACAAGGCTACTGTCACTTACATAAGTGGAGAACCCCTCCCTTTGCCAACACTCAATTTGTAAGACATTGTAAGTGCATTAGCTTAATCCAACCTATCAGGCTTGTAGTGATCCAAGCATTGCAGCAAACAGAGAACACACGCATGGAGGAGCAGAGCTGATCAAAGCTGAAGATGGATTTGTACACACGTACACAAGTATTCGCCACCATTCTTTGAGCTAAAATGAAGACATAATAAAATATCTCTTAATTAGGAGGACATGTTGAGGACAATGTTGAGATTCAGCGTGCACATTTGGATTTTATGGTTGCTTTGTGCAGGTAATCTTGCTGCCCTTGAATTTAGAGTATGCTGCAAATGCTTCTTATCATTTATTTTAGCCAACTTAGGTGCCAGACGTGTTTTGCCAGACAATCTGTTTACTTTTCTTAAAGCACTAAAAGCAAATGCTAAAAAATATTAGCAAATATTATTTGATGCAGGAACTGTATGTTGTTGATAGCTGTATGTTCATAGATTATATAGTATAAGGTATTGTTGGGATGCAAGTGGCCTGAGTTGACAGAGTGCTACACATTCACAGTCAGTATTTGAATCAGTTTGGTAAAATTAAGTAAGACTTCAAAAACGTGGCAGAAAATGTTAAATTTGTATCAGCAATTTCAGCTAATTGAGATCTCTAAAATTTACACCAACCACAATTTGAAGCATTATTTGAAAATGGTTTCTTGTCTCATCTTAAGTCTGGTGGTGAATAGCTCAATACATCTTCACTACAGTGAATCTGGTTAAAAACTGCATTCAGTTTAATTTTTGTGCAGTAATAGAATGTAATCCTCCTCCCAGGCACTTTCTCTGGTGAGGACGTCAATGGATGTGAACAGCAGCCATGCCAAAATGGTGGCACATGTGAGAGCCAAAATGGAGGTTTCAAATGCCTTTGCTCCCAGCAGAGCCACAATGGGCGCCTATATGGTGGGGAGACCTGCACAGTTGCACTTTCAGGCTGCGATGACAACCAATGTGAGAATAGAGGAATATGCTCTCCCCTGTTTGTAAATGGTCAACACACTTACACCTGCATCTGCCTTGCTGGCTTCACGGGTCCGAAATGCCAGATCCCCACTGTCTTCTCATTTGAGACCCGTGGATACATGCACATAGAGACTCAACTTCTGGACCCAGAGGCCCCTCTTAACGTTACATTTAGCTTCAGGACAGGGTGGCCAATTGGCACCCTCTTGCAACGCAGAGTGAATGACCTGCTTCTCAGCATTGAGCTGATGGATGGGCATCTCCGCCTCAGCAGCCTGAGAGGTCACGGGTCCAGCACGCTGGTCCAGGAGCTCCCAGAGGACGTGTCCATCAACAAGTGGCACACGGTGGAAGCGTTGCTGGGTGGCGTGGTCAGCCTGATCAGGCTGCTCTGCACTGAAGGGGGCTGCACCAGGGACACCAGCGCAGAGATCCAGCTGCTTGAGCCAGCCTCTGATCTCCCCGAGCCACGACCAGTTCACCAAAGCCTCTTCATAGGAGGGGTGGGGGTGAGCTGGGGTTTGGGCAAAGCAGTGGATGAAGCAGACTACCCTGCTGCTTTTCTGGGCTGCTTTCGGGATGTGTTTGTGGACTCACATCTGGTGGTGCCTGTTGCAAAGCCAGCAGATTCAGATGCCCAGGCGAACATCACTATGGGATGCAGTGACAAAGACAAGTGTGACAACAGCCCATGTCAGAACCGAGGGCGCTGTGTGAGCCAGGGCTGGAGGAGCTACACGTGTGAGTGCCATAGACCATATGAGGGAAGCCACTGTGCAGAGGGTAAGAAGGACAAATGGATGCACAAACACCAACAACATTGCAGGCTATTTAAAAATAAAATGAGATTATAGATTTCAAAATGAATCCATCAAGCTCAAGGTAGAAAACTGCTAGGCTCATAAAATCTCAATGGCTAGCTCTGGCAGGTGCCACCCTACAGGAAGATAAACTTAGCCAGTAGTCTTTAAAGGAGCTTAAAGAGCCAATAGAACTAGACTACATCCACACAGTCATGCAATGAGGAGGCATTTAGCAACACCTGGGACAAGGATTAAAGAAACGTGGGATTCAGTAGCCGACATAGAACATCTTCACTTTGAAGAATCAGGGAGTCACATGTTCCTGTCATGTGTAGTCGGCATGTAGAGGTAGCTGCCATCTTGAGCAGCTTCTTCTTTTCAATGGACTGAATAAGAATAGACTAGAACACATCTTATATCAAACCAAGGCTGGTAATAGACCATGTTTCATTCAGTTATTGAATAACTGACTGTAAGGATGAATCTGTTGAACTGCTAACTGAAAAAAAATCAAATTTTTTTTCTTAAAATTTTTTAATTTCATTGCCTGATATATACTTTGCATTAGGTAGCTATTTCTTGTTTGATTTTGACTTTATTTGATTTCTCTCTCCTTCTGTACCCACACAGAGTACATCACTGCCAGGTTTGGAAACAAAGACTTTGAGAGTTATGCTGTCTTCTCGTTAGATGACCACCCGGGGGACACAGTGGCCGTGTCCATGTTCATCCGCACCAGACAATCCAGCGGCCTGCTCCTCACCCTGGCCAACAGCACCAGCCAGTACCTCTGCCTGTGGCTGGAGGAGGGCAGAGTCAGAGTTCAGGTCAACAACTTTGAGACCCTGGTTGGTCGTAGCTCGGTCAGCGACGGCCATTTCCATCTGGTGACTGTTAAACTGGAAGGTGAGATAGCCATGTTGTTCCAGTCAGCCCAGAGCCAAGGCTCCATCCCCGTTAGGCGTGTCCAAGCCCGTCCTGGGGACCTTGTTTACGTTGGGGGGCTGCCCGACCAAAGGGCCTCTGCCTCATTTGGTGGTTACTTCAAGGGATGTGTCCAGGACCTGAGGATTAATAGCAAGCGACTGCAGTTCTATCCCATAGCAACCTCAGTGGGATCTTACAACCTGGAGCACCTCATCAATGTTGCAGAAGGATGCAGCAGTGACAACGCTTGTACTGTGAGTGATAACAATATAATGTCTGTGATAAGATAGCGATAAAATAGTTTGCACTGTGTAATTCATCCTGGACAATGCTTTGTGGTAAAATTGCTTGACTTGAGCTGTTTTTCCTAACTAGGTCAACCCCTGTCTCAACGGGGGAGCGTGTTACTCCATGTGGGACGACTTCACCTGTAACTGCCCCCCCAACACTGCGGGGCGGCGCTGTGAGGAGGTGAAATGGTGCGAGCTGTCTCCCTGCCCCTCCACTGCAGTCTGCCAGCCCCGCTCTCAGGGCTTTGAGTGTGAGTCGTTTATGACGAGGAACTACCGTTAGTTACACTGTTCCTGTCGCAGAAAGATGATTGTCTTAAAAATACATCGCCACGGATTAAGAAGTTACAGATAGTATACTGTGTATGGCTATGATTACTATTCCCGTCTTGGAGCCTCAAAAAACACAGGCAAGGAATAGGATATGTGTTAACTATCGCACACTGTGCATACCTATAATTATATCAACCCATTTCTGATCTTGGTTTGTATTCATTGAAGGGACTGACTGCGGTGTGTGTTCCCCCAGGGCGCTCATTGGCTTAGACACTGGTTAATTACAGTGTGGGTAATTACAGAAGGGACACAGAGTTGAGGCAGGGACCCTACACAGGATTCCCCTAAGTCGCGGTAATCCCTGGTCAGATTAAGTCTTCCGCCACATGCCTGCGGAAGTTTATGATGATGAGTTTCCCTGAAGGTGTCGCATGCTCACTGCCAATGACCCGCCAGAGCGCACAGTGTTTATTCTGATTTGTCTACAGTCTGTTTCGGAAGCCATGCAGTCCAATAATTGGATATTTAAGAAGGATGAGTGATCTATTTTGGCATTGCACCTGCATATCAAATGATTAGGAGTAAATAAACTAATAACTAATGTAAGATACAGATTCAAATTGCATCTCTAAGCAGCCTCTTCTCTTCTCCAGGTTTGTCTAATGTGACACTTGGGAGTGACAGCAGCATTTTGTCCTACCGAGGCAATGGCAAGATCAAGCGCAGCCTCAGCGATGTCTTCCTCAGCCTCCGCACCAGACAGTCCGATGCCACCCTACTGCACGCACAGACGGGCTCCGACTACCTCACCATCTCCCTCCAGGACTCCCATCTGGTCATGGAGCTCCGTGCTGGGGATTCCCCAAAGTTGACTGTGAAAACCCCAGGTCAAATCAACGACGGGGAGTGGCACACTCTTGAGCTCGGCATGGAGAACCAGCGCCTTCGGAGCTCCAGGTGGATCATGGTTATGGATGGAGGCAAAGACGAGATCCACGTGTCAGACACCACCGCTGGGAACCTGGATTTTCTTAGGGAGGGAGCAGACATCCTCCTGGGGGGATTGGGGCTGGGTGCTGGAGGGAACCTGGCTGGGTGTCTGGGCCCTGTGGAGATCGGGGGGCTCCCTCTTCCTTTCCACGGGGACACGGAGCTGAACCTGCCCAGACCTCAGGAGGAGCAGTTTGTGAGGATGAATGGCGCCGCTGCTCCACGGTACGGCTGCTGGGGAGCCGGCGTGTGTGCACCCAACCCTTGTCAGAACCAGGGCGTGTGTGAGGACGTGTTTGATCTATACCGTTGCACGTGTCCCGCCGGGTGGACAGGGCTACTGTGCCAAGACCCGACAGACACCTGCGCCTCCAGCCCCTGCGTCCACGGCAACTGCACCATCCTATCTGTGGGATATGAGTGTGTGTGCGAGTTAGGGTACAGCGGTGCCCAGTGTGAGGTGGAAGTAGATGTGTGTGAACACAACAATTGCAGCAAGGGCGCCACATGTCTCAGAGGCTTCCAGAACTACGCATGCCTCTGCCCTCACAACATGACAGGCCAATTTTGCGAGTGAGTTTCTGTACAATTTATCAATTACATTAACATCAAATTTACAGTACCACACCCCTAGCGTCTAACCACCCCTGAGTCATTCTCAATCATGTCTGAGTACTGATGCCCAAACCATTCTTTTCCAGTGAGAAAATTCCTGACATCCCATGGTACATTGAAATTATTCCGTAAGTGCTACTAAACCAGATAGAGCAACTTGTACATTTCCATCGCTTTACTGAACCAACTGAATGAAATTCCCCAATGCCAGATCGGAGGGCATGGTCATTGTTTGCATCACACATGAACGTTTGTTGTTTTTTACGTCTAGATTTCCTAAATTCCCTGTATCGGTGTGCCTGGGTAGAAGATGGAACTACAGCTGCTTAAATGGAGGGAAGTGCTCTGAACTGGACAACACCTGTAACTGCCCGCCTGGTTTCACAGGACACTGGTAGGCCATGCATCATTTTACGGGCCTGCTGTAAGGCTTCCAACATTTGGCATTATTTCTTGTAACATTTCCAAAGAATTGTTTGCATGTTGCTTTATACAGGCTCATCATCACTCCTGCACTATCTGTATCTAGGCACCTGCTCCAAGTCATTGATGAACATCCTCTTAAAACCGCTGACCTCACAGACAATATGAAGAGGAGTGACTTATCATCTCCTTCCTCTCAGGAACAAGATTTTTTAATAATAAACTTTATTTGTATGGCACATTTCAAAACAGTTACAAAAGTGCTTAATAAAGCAGTTACAAAATAATAAGTCTAAGTCTATCAAGGTACAGCAATAAAATCTCAAACAACATGAGATAGAATAACAACATTATAAAGTGTGCAAAATGGAACAACACAAAATAAAAGATGGGAGTAAAGGTTGAGAAATAAAACAATAAAACAGGAGAAATAAACACAGAATTTGTGGGTTCTTATTCTTCCCTTCTTCTCGCTTTGCTTTCCAGGTGTGAGAAGGACGTGGACGAATGCGCCTCGGAACCCTGCATGAATGGAGGCTACTGTGTCAACTACGTCAACAGTTTTGAGTGTGTGTGTGATTTAAATTACTCAGGCGTACACTGCCAAATAGACGTCAGCGACTTCTACTTGTACCTCTTCCTGGGCCTGTGGCAGAACCTGTTCCAGCTGGTGTCCTACCTCATCATACGCCTCGACGATGGCCCAGAAGTCGATTGGGGATTCCACCTCGACGATTAAGCTCGACCTTGGCTTTCACAATGAAAGTGCACTGTTTGGTATAGCTAGAACTAACTTGGTTTAAAGCTGCTCTAGGCAACAAATGGCTCCAAATGGCAGCAACAGTTTTAAAAAAAAAATCAGAAATTACCCAGAAATCATGTAACATGACGTCAGTAACCGGCTGGTCTGTCATCCTTTATACCAGAGACAAGAGGGACAAAAGATCTAACATTGATGGGTCCAGCTTTCTCTGGACAGAGCTTTTACTCGCTGTTTAGGAGACTGTTTGTATGTTCCTCTTAAATTTGTCTCTTCATGTGGCAGGAGAACATGTACCTGACACCAGAATTTCATTTGGGCAAACATTGCAAATGTATGGGGTCTCAATTAGAGGGGATGGGATGCTCTTCTCGGTTGCAACTCCACTTTATTTTACATAATAAAAAACAGGTCTTGCCTAGTGCAGCTTTAAATGGATCCTCGTCACAAGGGCTTGTTCAGCAACCCAGGGGCTACGTCGTTACAGTCCAGAAAACTGTTCCCTTGTTCACTAATCTGAAAGGATTGGATTGTTGGGACCACCAAGTTAGTGTTTTGGTGACGTTACACCTATGACAACAGCTTAACCTCAGTTCTGGGAAGAACAGTGAACGGAGCAGAACTATTTTCTGGAATGGTTTAAAAAAAATAAAAATTAAAAAAAAGCTCCTTTATGACGATTGTGCGTGCAGATGAACCGTTGATGCACTGATGTGATTATATGCAACAGATGTACTTTGTGTTAAACTGTGTCATAATTACTTTACTGACAATGTCGGTCATTGAAATGTAACCTTTTGTCTGTTGCAAACAGATTCACCTGCTAAGGAATATCACATATTGCACAGCAGTCTTTCCAATATATAAATACATCTGGTTTTCATACTGAAGACCACACAGTTGTTGTCGTTGTGCCTTAAAATCTCTTTTTATCCGGAGCACTGTTTTCTAATCCAGTGTGTGTTTTATAACTGTTCAGGGACATGTTTGCATTCAGTTACACTCTACTGGAGATGTCTGTAGCTAGGAAATCATGTGTATTTAGAGACTTTATATATAAACCCATAAAGGCTATTGTGCATGCAGCGCATACAGTATTTGATCTGTAAAATGAAGACACAAAATAAACTTGTTTGCAAATTGTTTGCAAACTGAGTGGTTTTATTTCAAACCTTTATATAACAAACAACATTAATAATAATAATTTGCACATTGATTCCAACAGTTCTACATCTTTCCTCTTTTCAAGGTGCTGATAGTAACAAAATACAATGAAACTTCAATTCATTCACTCGGTTGTTGAGCCAATTGCTCAGTGATGCAAACAAACTTTAAACCAAGGATGACCACGTAAAAATATAGCCAAAAAGCTGTGCAAATAAGGTCTACGGATATTTCAACAGAAAATAGATAATCACTGAAATGCACCGCGCAGGATTTGATCTATCGAGACAGTATAACACAAGTGTGTATTTGGACAGGTCCGTCCACTCAAGCGAAAGGCTCAGGTGGTGCATCGCCGTCTTCAGTAAGAGTCTCAACTCCAGGTCCAAGTCTGATATAGCAACAATAACAAGATTCAAGTTCTTTCTTATTTTACATGCCTGGTTAAATACAGACTAAATAAATACAAGGATCATGGTTAGGATCTCAACATGTACAGTGCTGGAAAGCTCTAGACACCACACCTGATACAGCAATCACACTTTCCTACCAGGGCCTTCACTGTCCTGTACGGTGCTCATCAAATGGCACAGGGCAACGGATACTGCCCGCCTGTCAGCTACAGAGCAGTTAATGCCGTCCAGAACAGAAACAAGTGTAGGGTGATGAGTTCCCATCCTAATCCTTAGCAGCATTTACTGGTATTACATACACACGGCTGGTCAGGGCTCAACATTGAGAGAGTGCTGGCCAGCCCTACTCATAGAGCTTACAATCACAGAGCTCTTTGTAGATCCTCTTTCGTATCCCTGGTATGTCGCACTGTGAGAAATGGAGAGGTTTTGCCAAGGCAAGGCACCTACAATACTGAGAGAGAGAGAGAGAGAGCGAGAGAGAGAGAGAGAGAGAGAGCTTTATAAAAATAAATCATACTTGATCACACAGGTAGCAATACACATGTATTAAGCTGGAAAAGCATGCTGGTACCTCCAAGACAAAAACTCCACAGTCATTTTCATTGGTCTGTTGTGGAATTCTCTGCAAAGGACAGCAGGGGGAGACAAGACATCAACACATCCTCCATATTAAGGGCATGTCCAGTGCAACTCCAGTAGGTGGCACTGTACGACTGGACCTCGCCAGTGACAAATGTAGTTTCTTCCTTTGTGTAACCGGCCATTATGCTCAGCAAAAGGTATATCATTTCAAAAGATGTACGCACACAAATCAAAACAATGTACCTCATTGAATGACATTGTCCAGCCATTTTGAAACGCTGCCTGCTGCCTCTCTTTTGCCTCCGTCATCAAGTATTTCAGGATGTTCTGATGTATGAATACAGAAGAATTACATTTTAGAAAACTGATTGAAATGCTGATTTGCGTTAATCGAATGATGGCGACGGATGGATGAATGGACGAAGGGACGGCTGCAAATTAAAGGAAAAGGGCTGCAGGCATCATTGTGTGAAGTGTCGCCAGTCACATGAAATCTGTTATTACCCTTGCAACCTTCTGGAGCATGTTGCCTTGGGAGTCATAGAGGTAGATCCTCTTTTTGACAGTGTCAGCAGTCACCAGACACCAGTGAACCTCCAGGTGTATGGGCACCAACAGCAGGCTCTTAGAAAACAAATCCACCTGTAGAGACCCAGGGAAGGCGTTAAATCCACAGACTTTCTCAGTATTCAGTATTTATTATGAGCAATGTTTGGCTAGATTTTCATAATTCAGAACACACCGCTCCCATCTTAGACCTGACCTGCTTTGTCCATCTCTTAACGCCCTCATATCCTTTGGTCACAAGCTGCCGGTGGAAGAAGCTGTTGAGAAAATGGACCTGGGAGTGGAGAGAAGAGGGGATGGAAATAAAAGGACTTGCGCAAATCCATGTGGTTTTAGTTTCCGGTCCAGATTATGACACCTAACAAACGAACCTGCGCCAAATAGTACTTGTAGTTAATTATTTGTTATAATGTACTTGAAATGCCAGACGGATAGGGTTGGACAAATAGGGCAATTCAATGGCTGCCAGAATGTTTAGATTACAGGAAAATAGTGCAGAGTCAACTCAGTGTAGTATGATTTTCTATAATGTAACTGACAAATTACTGGGCAATATCTGAACCGTTCTGATGCAGTGGTACAAATACAAATTACAAATACTATCCAACAGAGGTCAGCTAACTACGAATGTACACAGCAGTGAAAACTACCTTATGCTGGGAAGACTCCATAATCAATTCTCCGTACATGTTCATGACCTTGAAGAGGAACAAGCAAAACAACCGCACAATCAGTTTAAGACATACCAACTGTGTTCTACTAAATCAAGGCTTGCGTTCCTGACATACATCTAAAACTCTGTTAGCATGAAAGGGAACTGCTCGGTATGTTCCATGACAACCTGGTCGTTGAGCCAGTTCTGATCTGCCAGAGTAGACAAATCGTCCAGCGTCAGCGTGTGTTTCTTGTAGACCACTCGGAAGGAAGAGATGGGTTTCTGAACCATTGCAGCTTGGTACCTGGTAACCTCCGACAAGACGACATTTTTCCTACAGGAACAAATTAATAAAGATAAAACGACTGATCCCAGGATAACACCACAGCCAGCACAGACATTACGGTGGATGCTTGAGCTCAGCACACACACGCTTTGCTCTTTGAAACAATGTCACTAGAAAGGTACTGGCTACCTTGCTGTCAAGTGAATGTGACAAATGAAGCTTCAAACATGCAACCAAAGAATCACAATTAAAAGCGGTTCAAGAAAGTGGCATTTAAATGATGATCACTGGATACACTCTTTAGAACAGATTAAGTTCAACAAACTTTAATCTGCTGCTTCTTTTTCTGTTTATGATGTGGTAGCCTTAGCCATCTCTTTAGTCTTAATCTGGCTGTGTAGCAATCAAAACGTCATGTGGCAACAGAGAGCCTGTATCCATTTATTAAGTCCACCGAATAAAGCCAAATAGCCCTCAACTTTCAAGTGGTCTCACAAGCTACATTCAGCATAGTGCCGTTTGGTGAACTGTTTTCGTGGATTGTGAAAATACCTCTCATCGAAGTCAGTGTTAAACTTCCTCTTCAAGTGCCTCAACACGTCGCTCTTTTGTAGTGGGATGAAACTTCCGTATATTCTACAGAAGTCATCAAGGAATTCTAAAAAGGGGAGATTAAAAACACTGCACTCTCAAATCCCCATGAAAAACAGGAAGGTCAAACCAGAAGACAATAACACAAAACATTTAAAGCGGGTGTACCATAGATATCCTTTGCCAGCGCTTTATGGCTGACGTCAGTTTGACGCTGGCTTTGAGGAGACACTGTCTTACTTAGCATCTTTGTACAGGTGATGCTCCCACCAGTATCTCTGTTGGTAGCCTGGTCCTGAAGTGGAGTGACAGCAGTACATTGTTCTGATGGGCCAACAAGTTCACACAGCTTCTGGCCGCCATCCCTTTGAGATGGCACCATCGCCTTTGGTAGCTTCATATCCGTAATTCCCCCAAATGCATCGCTGTCTGTGCTCTGGGCCTGCAGGGGTTTGGTAGTGTGACACAGCTCTGATGAGCCAGCCGGTTCGCACAATTGGACAGAGCTTTGTTTTCCATGTCTTGGAGACGGCACTGTCGTTGTTGGAACATTTTGATTGGTGGCACCCTCACCGACATTTGGGTCAGTATGCGGACCGTTCGGCAAGGGGCTGGTGGTAGTACATAGCTCTGACAGACCAGCAGGTTTACACTTCTTCTGGAGACAATTCTCTTTGTCAAGCCTGTCCTCCGAGCCTCCTGGAGCATCACATCCAACAGATGGAGGTGGTTCTACTTCTTTTTCTGGGTTCTGTGGGTGGCACTTTTGAAATTTCCCTTCATGTTTCTGTGTCTGTAGATTGGGGTTGGGGCAGGGGCTGGAACTGATCAAACAACTGGCTTTTTCTTGTTTCTTGGCTTTGGATATCCAGAATCTGCATTTCGCTCTCCTCCACTTCCTCCACTTCCAGAGCTGTAATTTGCAACATAAGCGTCTCTTGGACCTCCTAGAAGCATGGGAAACTCCCCTAACAGAAGACATGAATCCCTTTCTTCTGTCGAGGTCTTCGCTTTGCTCTGGTGGCTGCGTGGTCGGCACATCAGGGAGAGCCTGTCTATTGATGAGAGCGAAGGATGGAGGGTCATGTGAGAGCATGGGTCTTCTCTTGGCTGCTCGGAGGGCAGGTCTGAGACATAAAGCTCACACAAAACAGACCCGAAGGTGGATTTGCTTGCGGCTTCCCTGTGAGAGGCAGCCACTCAGTTTCAGAATCATGGTCCACTGTCCAAGGAGAGACTGGAAATAGGTCTGGTGTTTCTGTTTCGGTTTTAACTTTCCCTCTATACTTCAGCTGCTACCAGCTATTCCAGTGCAGGAAAGATGAACATTTGTGTACGTGTGTGTTCGCCCTCAAATTTGAAGGGTTTGCATACCCCGTGTACTGGTTTCTGCTTATGATGGTTTTCTCAATGGACACACTGCATGTGTATAGTGCCCCAGCCACTGTAAAAAAAAAGAAAAAAAAGAATGGATGTTATTATGTGCAGGGCTCCGACACCTTCTCCATTTAAAAAAAAAGACCTTAATTTCTTGTCTGGATTATATCATTTTTTAAATATGATGTATGCTGATGATGGCAGGGCAATATGGCTGTCAACTACGTCAAATCATAACTGGAAACCATGCTTGACAACAACAAATGGCGTGTGTACTGGGACCGAACAACAAGGTTTTTTTGTTGTTATTCCAGACCTTTGGGGCAATTCATTTGTCCTACTTTCCTCATACTTAACAAGACTTTGTGGGATGCCTGTAACGTTATATGACCCTGACCTAACACGTCAGGTACGTTAACAAGTTACTGAGCCGTTACAGTGAGTTGAGTATTGACTTCAGGATGTGAGAACTACCAGAACCACGACTGGCTCACAATTTGGACCCAGCAGACACGACTTTTCCTTGACACGTGTTTACCTACCAGAAGTGCTAGATATAAGTTAACTAACACGACTGTCCGTGACAAACGGCTAGCTAGGCTACTAGCCACAACCACTTACCGCTTACCGTTACAATCTCGCTTGCTTCATCGAGACCTTTGAGAGGGTGAAGCGGATATTGGGCAACGAGGTACCACGCCTTTTAACCCGAAGAAACGGAATCAGGTAATTATTTATTTACCACGCCGTGCAAAGGGTCGAAAATCGCCACCAGCAGTTCCTGTGACGTCTCCATTGCCCAGGCGCGTGTTGATGCGTCACTTGTGTCCCGACCAATCAGATTTTAGTTTAATAAAATTGTAGGTTTTTGTCCATATTAACATCTCTACTATGTTGGATCAACTTCAGAAAAATAAATTTACTATGGAAACTATTGTGTATGTTTGCATCAAGACAAAATAAAAACACTATACATGTACTATTTGGGCCCTGCAAAACTTTGAAGCAGTCGCTTGAAGAAATTGCTTTTGATTCTTGCTGTTTTGTTCCGTTTGAGGTCATCATACAGACCCAGTGAAGGATATCTTGCCTTTTCAGGACATTTGGGGGCGGCAGTGCAGCGTAGTGAGTAAGTGACAAGGGTTCAAGGCCTGGGTCAGCAAACATCCGCCCCGGCTCTTTTGAAGTGTCCTTGAGCAATTCACTGAATCACCACCAGCTCCAGGGCTGCTGTTCTACAGCTGACCACGCATTCTGACTTCCCTGGAGGGGGGCAAGAGAAAAAAGTCGGATGTTCGACCATAAAGATACAGAATTCCAGCGCACCTGACATGTAATTTTAAGAAAACATACATGGAAAATCTGGGGACAACTAATGTATGTGATATATACTGCATATTTGTGTGCATTCAGTGTCCATTTCAATAAGGACAAACAAATGAACCACAAACTGGAGTCTGACCACCACACACTAGTCTGCCCCATGTCAGACTTTGTCAGCTCACATTTGTTTTGGCAGTAATCCCAAGACAGGGTGGCTCTGAGGGGACACACAACAAACCACCCACATGTGATGCAAGAGTCAGGGGGATGATCCTGGTGTTTATCTTGGCTCTATCTTGGTTTAAATACAGAATATATTCACCGTGGGGTGCATTGCCTCCTTACCTTTGACTACCTGGCTGGTCTGATACCTCTTCCTTGTCTGTTGCATCTCTGATGGAAATGAATCCCCCAGGCATTACTGTAGTTCTGGCACTATTGGTAGGGGTATGGGCTCAGGTGGTGTCCAGCATGGTGCTCATCGTGCCTCCCATAGAGAGACGACCTGCATGTGATTCCCCTGATGTAGAGGCCGCAGCTCTGGTGGCTCAGGATTACCTCAATGCCCAGCACACTCATGGCTACAAGTACGTCTTGAACAGGATTGAGGACATTAAGATCATTTCCGGGGTAAGTCAGCAGGTGTAGAAGTTGTATAGTCAAGGGTTTAGATATGTATGCAGAAAATTATTTCTTTTTCTATAGTTTTGTGGTGGAAACACAGTATATTATACAGTACATAGCAAAATACTCACCTCAACTATTACCACTAGACCACTGGATCATAGAGGAAGTATTGTGGTAGATGTTTACATAAAATATATATGGACGACGGAGGCACAAAACTGAACTGTTGAACATTACAACTATGGTCCATTTCCAAATCTCAGTAGAAATAATATATGGATATGGCATATACAAGCTAAGTTAACACCATAACATTTCAGTTCAGGGGCCACTGTCACAATGGCAATCGTATGATATCCAACAAATTGCCTCCCAATGTATATATTTTTATATCATGCTACACTCTACCTCTCCATAGCCCGGTGGAGACGACACATATGTCCTGGAAATTGACCTGCTGGAAACAAACTGCCATGTGTTGGACCCCACGCCTATTGCTAACTGCACTGTCAGACCTAAAATATTGACGGTGAGAGTGCACAGAAGCTTTCCCACTTGAGCTACAAAAATTCAATGACAATGTAAATCATAAGTAAATAAGCAGGGTTCTACGGTTGATGTTTGAGGGTAAATATTAATATCATCAATTACGCATTGTCAGTATTGGGTGTATTAATTTGCTGTCTCCATTCAGTCAGTGGAAGGAGACTGTGATGTGGTGCTGAAGAGGGTGGGCGGGGTTCTGGCTGTCACCGCATTCAAGTGTAAAACAGAAGGTAAAGCATACAGATCACATTGTCAACCATATCATTACACACACACACACACACACAAACCTACAGCTCTTTTTCTCTGATCATATGTAGAATCAACAGAGGACTTTTGCGTCGGCTGCCCTCAACTCCTTCCCCTGAATGACACCGCTGCACTAAACATTGTCCATGCCTCTCTGGCAACCTTCAACAACATTTCAGGCAATGCAACGTTCGCTCTACTGGAGGTTGGAAGGATGTTATCACAGGTACACCTAAGCATAATCTGAATTGAGTTTTTTCCAACCTAAAATTCAAATGTTACATTATTTGAGTCCGTCGGTGCAGAACCTTTCCCCAATGTTTTGTTTCAGGTTGTGTCTGGCGGGATCTCTTACGGAGTAGAATATGTTATAGTAGAGGCTAATTGCACTGCTAATGCCTGCGTGCCCCTGACTGATGCTATGGCTGTAAGTACAAAATACATTAGTTCATGTACCTTTGACAAGAAAAACATGTTTTGAAGTGAAAGGAGCAGTAGGTTTATTTCAAAGAATAATTTACAGAGTACAAGGTAGTTATAAACTTGAATTTAGTTTGCAATCCACACATTGTTAACCCTGCTAACAGACTCCCCTTAGGATATAGTATCTCTATAATACTATAACTGGTCATCAGAACTGTGGTAACAATTGAGTGTGATCAAAAAAGGATGAAAATCATGTTTGTCTTTTCTTTGCCAGCAACGTGGTTTTTGTGCTGCAAGAAGTTTTAACTCTGAACTCTCAGTGGACTGCGACATGTTTGTGACTCTGGTAAAATATCTATATACCTGTCTTTTTGCCCATTTTCAATTTCCAAAAATTAGTCACCAGCATTACCCTAATTAAATGTATACATTTATATATAAATAATTTCTAAAGATCTGTTAAGGATATGTTCATTCATACATCATTTTTTTCAGATTCCTCTTGTAGATTCCAACAGCACTGCAGCTCCTCTCTTGCCAACAGCAGTCCATGTCCATGCAGCCCAGCACAGTCTGAGACACCACAAACTCACCTCCCTTTATGACCCTGAGCTCAGCGGCTTTCTGTCTGCAGAGTCAGCAGAGTCAGGTGAAGTGGTGCCTGTGGCCCCAGCGGTCTCTGCAGCTGCTGACCCTGCTCCAGCTGCTGACCCTGCTCCAGCTGCTGACCCTGCTTCAGCTGCTGACCCTGCTCCAGCTGCTGACCCTGCTCCAGCTGCTGACCCTGCTCCAGCTGCTGACCCTGCTTCAGCCTCAGCCTCAGCCTCAGCCTCCGCCAGTGAAGAGATCCCTGCTGTTGTCGTTAAGAGGGAAGCACCTGCTCCAGATGCTGCTGCTGATATCCATGCCACTCAAGCAGTACCCATTTCTCTTGTGCCAATGTGCCCAGGGAAGGTCAGATACTTCTAAGTCTTCAGGTCCCTCATAGAGCACAGACTATTCTTGAGACAGTGGTCAGCAACAGTGGTCCTGATGTAACTTAATGATGGTCCATATAAAGGAATATGTCCTGTGGTGGGTAGAGAGGTGGACAGAACACCAATCGAGTTAGCCTGCCAGGGAGAGATGTGACATTAGTTACTGGAATTACAAGGGTCATTTTTGGCAACGAGTACAAATAAGGTACATAGGGACTTATTGTGTATCGCATATCATTTGAAATCTGTTTAAAATGGATAATAAAGATGTGTGTTCTATACTGCTGTAAAGTCTCAAAGCCTTGTATGTTTTAGGTATTATCATGTAATGTAAAAGGAGGTGGATCTTGGGCATGTATTTTGAACAGAATTTCTTAATGGGTTCAACCCATTTCAGAAAGCAGTATGGAGATGAGTTTGTTAAGGTTACATAAGCCTTTGACATTGATAACCTCACTACACAGAATTTGGAATGAACAAACCAGTACCACAATGTTAAATCTTTGAGGATGATTGCAAAACACAGGACTCCATGCTGGTCAAGTGCCATGGTTTACTGAGTGTGTTGACTTATGCCCGCGATTTCTTGTGGACCCAGTGACATTGCCACTAAAACATCCACTCATACAATTAAAAATCTACTTAAAATATATCTTAAAAGGGTATTTTAGACAGATGAGAGCGTGGACATTTTAAACATTACTTAACCTAATCAAATTCTGATCACAATTCACACAGTAGGAATCTCATGCCCAAGATTCATGAAGTGATGGGATCATGCGATGGGCTACTTTCATCTTATTCCAAAAAACAGGTTTACTAATCTGTTTGTCACTGGTCAAAAACTCAAATCAGATCAGATTCCTTTTAAAGGGAATTACTTATATTATTCAACACACTCAAAAAGGCATTTAAGATTATAGACATGATTATGGTTGTAGATACCATTACATATACAGCCTGCAAGCAATTGCTCATTTTAACTTCAGAAAACTTCTCTAGATTTCAAGGCTAATTATTCTTAACACAAGAAAATTACTGGTTTGAAGTAGTAAAGTGGAATATGTTATTGATGATAATTTCAGGAGTAATGTGTAACAGATTCTATTTTAGAAGTAACCATGCCAAAAACAAATTTCAGGGTTGCACCAACACTTTCATGATTTGATGAACAGGAAAATGTCTATTTACATGAACAGGGCAATGTTCAGGAAGCACCAGTTCTGAAGTTCATGTAATCAAGGCAAATGTTTTTTTTTTAAAAAGGGCAATGCACTTTGTTACATTGGGTCAAAATGTTGGGATATTGCCAACAAAAAGTATTGACAAAGTAAACAAAGGATGTTAACTTTGACATTATACAAAGGAAATCACATGGTCACTGGATATTAATCTGCCATGCCACGAGAGGTAAATTCAACCCTAAGGCTTTTAACCTTCAGTGCACTGTGCTGCAACACTTACTTCACTTATTGGCTTTTTTAGACAAGTTTCCCCTTCACTTTCACCAAATCTGTGACAAAACCTGAAACACAAATGCCAAAAGCTACAGGAAACACAGAACACAGGTTGTCATTTTCTTATTTATTCCCAATAAAAGGATGAGACTGTGTCTTTGTCTGATTGCCTCTTCTCTGGATGGGTTAGTTTCTCAATCCTGCAAGAGACAAGTACATTAGTCCATGTGATTAAATAAAATAAAAAAAGAGAAGTAGTTTCATTCACATTAACGTACCATTTGCTTGTTCAGCTGCAGAGCCCAGTCTTTGAGATGACTGTCCAGGATCATGGGATGGAATCCTATAGCCAGAGCCTAGATGTGTGATGGGCTTCCAGTAGTCTTTGAATGACTCCGGGAATTCAGGCTTTAAATGTGCCGGATTGAAATATGGCTCCCTACCTGGTGGGCCATGTTGAAGCAATACATATTCGCTTGGTTGAGAATATGAGTGCATTGGAGGGTCAGGTTTTGAGGATTTTATTGAGTCACTTACTGGTGGTTGAGATTTTGAAGAATTATGTTCACTTGCGGGTGACTTGTTAGGCACTTGAGAATCTTGAAGCATGTAGTAGGGGATCAATTGAGGATCAAATAATTCACTTTGGTCTTGAGGATACGCTGGATGTTCAGATTCACTGGACATTTTGCCACGTGGCTGCAGTTCCTTGGCTCTTTGTTCATTTTGTTGTTTTGAAGTATGTGGTTGTTGAGGATATTGTGAAATAGGAGACACGAAGTTAGGCTTCATGGGATCAGAGGGATTCTTCATATTACCAGAATATAGTTGACTGTATGGCTGCTTTGGGGGCTGTAAATTATACAGCTTGTAATACTGCAACAGTGGGTCACTAACGGCAACCTGAGGATTAGAGCGTGTATTGGAATGAGCCGGTGATAGACTTTGTGAGAAATTTGGAGGCTCCTCATCTTGTGGTTGATATGGCAATTTAGGATATTGTGAATTATAAGGCACAAAAAAAGGGTGCAGTGGTTGTTCAGGCTGTGCAGGCTTGTTAGGATAATTTGCAGGTAGTGCAGCAGGGTTGCCATCTGGTGGTTTGAAATATGGCTTCTGGGATGCAATCTGGCTCCTGTAGTCAGCAAAAACTTGAACATTTTCAGGGGCAGAAGTCACAGTTGTGCTAATTGAGGTTTTAGTGGCTTCACGAGGATGGGGAGCAGATTGCAAGCCATAGTCAAGAACTGAATACCCCAATGCACGCAGGAATGGAAGTTCAGAGTACATTTGAGGGACACCCTCAGCCTTAAGTCCAGTGGGAACAATATGATGATGATGTTGATGAAAAGAGACTTGTGGGCAGCAGTTGGAAAATCCAGATGGGCAAATCTGAGGGCAATGTACAGGTGGAATGTATGTAGTGTCTGGATGTTGTGGGTGTACCCCAAAATTACTAGGTTGTGGATTGGCAGGCTCCTGGGGTTTTTGATTGGATGGAATGACTTCTTGTGGTTTATGAGTGGGGCCAGGGAGTAATGTTACAGGCTGTGGGCTCTGAGGCTGTTGGGGGTAGGGGAAATATTGCTTAAAAGGCACCTGGCCCTTTGGAGTTTGGTTAGGTGGCTGTTGCGTAGGTGGCACAGGTTTCTGAGAAGGCCATTCAGGATAAAATGGAGGGAAATATGGAGAGGGGTAGAATGGCTGGCGCACTTGACCTTGAGGTGCTTCAGAAGCTGGTGGCTTTGGTGGCTGGGGATAGAAGGGTTGCTGCTCTTGGCTCCCTGGAGATGGACGTTTGCCAGGTGAAGGAGTTTCAGGTTGTTGCACTTGGCCCTTTGGAGTTTGGTTAGGTGGCTGTTGCGTAGGTGGCACAGGTTTCTGAGAAGGCCATTCAGGATAAAATGGAGGGAAATATGGAGAGGGGTAGAATGGCTGGCGCACTTGACCTTGAGGTGCTTCAGAAGCTGGTGGCTTTGGTGGCTGAGTGTTGAAAGGAAATTGGTAAAAGGGTTGGTGTTTGTGACCCCCAAACTGGTTTATTGGAGATTGTACAGGTTTCAGAGGAGGTACAGATGGAGGGTAATGTTGAGTTTGATAGAAAGGTTCTTGCAATTTCTCCAGAGGACCTTTGGTAGCTGGGTTTTGTATAGGAAGGGTTTCATGCTTAGGTGTTTGAGGATAAAAAGGTTGCTGAATTTGGATGACTGGAGGAAATGTAATAGGTCTAGGTTGCACTTCAGGCTTCTGAACAGTAAGGGCAGGATGGGTGTCAGGGTTAGGTGGCCTACCATAGAATGGATATGTGTAAAAAGGTTGTTCCACTTGGGCCTTAGGAGGTTGGGTGGCTTGAGGTAGTATAGCAGGCAGGTCTTCAGGTTGAGCTGGCCAGGGATAAAATGGCAACGGTAATGGTTGCGGTACCGACCCCTTGGGGGTAGATGTTTGTTGGGCTTGATGGAAGTCAGCTACCTTGGTTACATGAGGAGGACGTGGCTTTACAGCAGGTGTAGGCCTAGGTGGAGTGTCTGGTTTTACAGGATAAGGGCGAAAAGGATTGGGATGGAAAGGGAAGTAAGGCTCCTGGGGAAGTTGATTGATCTGAGTTGTGATCTGATTAAATAACTCAGGGTACTGAGGGTAAACTGAACCCTGGGGAACGGCAGTCTGTGCTGGGCTCTGCGTGGCCTTAGGATGAAGTGGTGACAGCGCCGGACAGGAAACTTTAATTTCTCCATCTCCAGACAGTTCAATGGTGAACATTCCATCCTGGAATACAAATCCCAAAGTATTAAATAAATTAAACATTAAAACGAGGACGTCACTAAAACAGAACACTAACTGCTATACCTTCATTTCCACACAGGGTGCAAAGCGAGCAGAGATGACCACACCCTCAGGATGAACAACCACACTGAACCCGCATCTGGCTGAAACCTTCATCAGTGGCTCCCATTGACCAGTCACTGTTTGATGAAAAAAATTCTTATTACCATGCACCTTCCTTATGCTAAATAAACCATTTCACCTCTGTAGAATGTGTTAAAAGGTTATAGAAACTTTGAAGTATATTAAAATGGAGAAAAATGACTACTTACAATTTACTTTAATTTTGACAGAGACGGACCATTCAGTTTTCACCACCATGCCTTCAGCATGGCAGGTGACCATGGGAGGGTTAGGTGAAGACTCGCTCATGGTAGGGCATGACATCTTAACTGGTAAGCCGCACCAATGTAACGGGAGAACGTATCTATCCTTCTGAAGGCCAGCAACAGAAACTTTACTTTAACTCAATATATGATGAATTAAGACTGCAATTTTTCATCTTTTTTCAAAACCAAGTATCCCACCTCAAGAATGACAAAGCAACCATCATAAGGTGCGACTAAAACCAAATCCCTCCGTGTTGACTTCATGGTGTAACCACAGCTTGGTGGCAACTTGGACAGAGGTAGAGGAGACAGGCGACTTCCTGTGAGATCAAATTCAATCCATATTAGTATATAATTGCCATCAATAGAAATAAGGAATTAACATAGATCTATCATCTCAGCAAATTTAATAAGTGATGGTGCATAAATGATAATGCGATAAAAAAAAAACCCACATGGATCCAGAGAAGGATCCATACTTGCCCCTGTCCACAAAGAGTAGAGATCTGGAAGTAGTCTCAGCGTCATGGACCTTGAGCTTCATAGAGTCTTCTGTACATTCCACCTTTGGTTCCAGTTGCAGTAGCCTTTCCACTGATGCACTGTCGAGCCTTGCAGGGTCACCAACCTGCCCTTTAAAGAGCTCCCAACCTTCACAAATAAGCTCAAAATAGCTACAGCCCTTATTGAATTGATTTAAGATAGACAGTAGATCCAAATGCCACAAATAGATTGGGTGCAAGCAGGTTGAGGAGGTAGTACCTTCAGATGCAATAGAACAAACCTTACAATTGAATGTAGATTTTAGACAGGATTATAGTTACATACCCATGTCTGATTGGTAATTTGCATCAACCTCCAGGAAATTCTTGACGGACTTGATTCCTTTTAGTTCGGTATCTTGTCGAGAATTGCGCCCAATTAACAAGCTTCCATGGCGCATATCACTTGTACCACCTGGTTTAACTTGACCTTGAACTAATGTCGAGTTTTTTCTTGATTTGGGCGCCCCAACGACGTTTGAGTTCGATGTTTGAGTCCTTGTTAGTTCCATGCAATGGCAAAATGAATTAGCTACCACAAAAAGTCCTAAACATAGCAAAAGCTTACAGCTCCCGTTCTGTCTACACGCCATTGGACTAAAAATCAATCACTGCACACACGCCAGATCGCCACCGTTGTATGCGCACAAACTGGATTCTCCACTACCCAAAAGATTTTAAAGATTGTAGCTGTGAGCTGGGTCTGATTACCGACTAATCACTTTGGCCAAAACAGGTGTTTCCTATACAAATATGGGCGGGCTGTCAATTTGTCTCAACTCAGATGTGGCGCCCAAAGAGCTGTAGCAAGAAGGTTGAATGTATTGTTACCTTACGAGTTGAGCGCAGATGAAACACTCAGAAAAGTGGTGGATATACTGGGAGCTTTCTGTGATACCAGGGCTGCCCAGAGATGATTTAGCATGGTGGACATATCAACACTTTATGAAAGAGTGATAGATTTTTTTATTTTTTACAATCTGGCAATCTCTATAAATAATTAGTGTTATGTTAAGTTTTAGAAATCCCTATTCCTTTTTATTTTATTTTTTAAAGGAGAACAGCAGTCAATTTACAAATGCCTGTATTTTATTCATTTTTTTATTAGTGAACATGAACAGCTCTCTCCTAAAGACAAATCAGAGAACTATGCCCTTGTGATGCCATTTGGTATCAGGTCTGGAGCAGAATTGAATGAAAAGAGGATAAGGGCACATTTTGTGAAATAACTTTCAGAACTGACATTACTAGGCTATAAAGTCAAGCTCACTCAAGTAGTCGTGTTCACAAATAGCTTATAGCAAATAGCTTATTGGTTGAACACCACTGGAATAGCACGAGTGGTGTTCTCCTTTAAAGTAATCAATTTCCTATGACTGCCTGCATACTAAAATGCATACAAAATCATGCCCACAAATGATACGACCATCTAGGCCACTGGCTCTCCACCATGTGCCATTGAGGCCCAAGAGTAGACAAGTTTTCATTTAAACATTATACCAGCCAGTATCACATCATCTTATTAGTCCCTCCTCTTTGACTGCAGGTGTGCAGTAGTCAGTAATCAGTAATCAGCCTTGGTGGCACATGGTTGAGAACCACATTTAACCATAATTTAGATCTCTAATGGGAGTGGAGTGGTTGAAAGGACAAAAAAACTGTAGAACTGAAACACAAGGCATGCAGAGGGGGCTATGAGAGTGCGATTTCTAATCTGCACCCACCACCCCACCCCTCCAGTGACCCTAGAGGAAAAAAAGATTCTAGGTCAACACTCCTACTTTGAAACGCTTGTATGAAGTCGAAGCATACAAAATTGTACTGAAAAGGCAACAGACAGGACATATTGGCTTTTACCTCTGGTTAGAATAGCTTTTATTTGATCTGTCTGTAAACAAGGTTTTGTCTCATTTCCCCCACAATTGAAAATGCAGATTTTGTAACAGAATAAATCCCAATGCAAAAGAAAGGACAAAACAGTGCAAAATTATTTTTCTCTCTTTTAATTCTGTACATATTCCACAAAGCCTGGAGATTACTGATGCCAAAATATCCCTTAGGAAAGTGCCATTAAAAGTTACTTTTTGCTGGGGCAGCAGTTAAAAATCCAACTCACAGTAGCAACAGATCAGATCGATTTTATGGCACAGAATACACAGTTATTCTCAAAGTTTTCACAAGACAACTTACAAATGTTCTTATTCCAACCAACACCATTTTCAATAAGTTTAGTGTACACAGTATCATTTTTTTCTTTTTAATATACTTCTAAGTACCGTGCTATGACAGTTTCTGATACACCTTTGATGACTAAAGCACAAGGCAAATTATTCCAAGGCGTTGGAGTCCAACAGCTTGGGTTTACAGTCAGATGCATTCATACTGTTGTAAAATGAGGCTGCCGTTTCATCAGTTAATGGACTGGAATTAGCAGGAAAAACCAATTACTATTGGAAACCTATCTAAAGAAGCAGTTACATGTTTTACAGTCATCTGAAGTAGTGTCTTAATGATTTACAGTCAAAGTAGTGATGCCAACAATCATCCATCACAATGAGCTGAAGCAATTCTGAAAATCCTCTTAAACTGACAATTGGTCCAGTGGGGAGGGGGAAAAATTACTTCACAGAACATGAGTGTGCAGCAATATACTGCCAAAATGGCCAGGGGGAGGGGGGGAAAAAAGAAAAAAAGAAAAAAAAGAAAAAAGAAATTGTAGGAACTGGTTGACAAATGTCTACGCTGTCGCAGAGGTGGAATGTCCATGGAGACTCCAGGATGTAGTGAAGCATCATGGCGATATCTGAGACCTCGGCAATGCTGATTTTACACTACACTCAAACAATATCCGAAGACCACATTATTAACTTTTAAGACGACATTCAAATACAACAGCAAAAGCATGTGATGGAAGGTAAAACATGAGGCGCGCTCAGAGGGGCTGCAAATCGGTACAGACAGGAGTCCGACGGAGGAAAATGTCATTTCTTTAATGGTGGCTAGAAAAGACTTGAAAACAGAGGCAGATGAAAACATGGTTTTGGCTGGAATATATGCTTGGGCAGGGGAGAGAAAGAGTTCTGTATGCTAAAAGGTATGCATGCAACTTTTAAAATGGTGACATGCTGATAAAGGAACATAATGTGAACCCGGCATCTCTTAGTAATGCTCAATAAAAGCATCACTATGCAAAACTACCTCCACCAAAACTACACCATTACATGTGTACTTCCCTTTTGAACATTTGCCAGTTGCTAAGTGAATGTTTATACAAGGCGAGTCCAAATTTGTTTTACACTTTTTTATTCTTTGTTCAATTTTTTTTTGCACATTTTCTCTTTTGGTAAATATACATTTAAACCATTTCAATGAACATGCCATTACTGTAG
>CABFOQ010024090.1:33954-46575 GCA_900660455.1 Gephyroberyx darwinii
ACTCTTCACTGCTATTAAAAGTTTCCAAGACATTTTGACTGTTTGCAGGAGAAATCTTAACAGCAATATTTCTTTTCTCTTCTTTTTGTCCCTCAATTTTAACTAAGTGAGCTTGATGACATTAAAACCCTGAATCCCTCAAGTATTTTGCCATTGAGTATGCCTTCTTATTCAATCCGCCTCCATGGACCCCTTCTTTGCCCATTACAAGAACCAAAACTGAAAGAGAAGAGATAGAAAAGGGAAAGTTTAGAGAAGTGAAAGGTATAGGAAAGGCATTCAAGGTAAGGAATGTAGTTATCAGAAGTGTACAGTCAGGAATTTCATTGAGTTCAGTGAAACAATTACAGGCTGCAGGGAAGATGAGCATGCTTGATCAAGTACACCCTGTACTAATCTCTGCTTTTAACAGTAGAGTACTGTTAGATGAAAACTAAACGGTGTAAAGAAGACAAATGGAAATGGATTTTTTTCTAAATAAAGATGACATAAATAGTCAACACACTCCACATAAAGCAAGTACAGGTGCACTCCAGCTATAAAAATTATCTTGTCAATGCACTAGTTACCATGTCTGGGGTACGTGCAACAGCCTAGAGGACTGTCATTTTTGTGCTCTTTTGACCACACTGTTTAAAAATTGACATGATTAGTGTGCCAGGAGAGGGACAAAAAGGAAGCAGTGAACAGAAAAGGGAGCAGTATAGGAAAAGAGAAAACAGTGGTTTTGAGCAAATTGATCAGTCAGTGAGGACCACAAAGGCAGACAGACTGGAGTAGGCAAACCTTGGCTTATCTGAGCTTTTTGATGCAAGCCTTCAGGGGCTCTCAACTTTTTATATAATAGTTGGACTTGAGAAACCCACATCCATGAGCTTTGCCTGAAAGCATCATATGATGCTGTGACTCAATTTTCAGTTTGCACTGCCTTGGAAAGCCACAAAAGTCATGTGAGGTAGCTCCTCATACCCATGTGATGTTTTCACAAAAAGGCAAAATCATGGGTATGTTACCATCTAAAAAAAAAAAACTGTCCTATGGCAATATTTTAGGCAGACTTAGCGGCACAAAACTATTCAACAGATGACTTTTACCTTTCCCGGCCCTTCCCACAGAGACATTGTACGTTGGCTCTCCTCCTTGACTCTTTGTCCTGATGTCCATTGTCCAGTCACCCTCACTCTGGAGGCTGTCTCTGATGACGGAGCACTTCTTTGAGCCCAGAGTGAGACCGTTGGTGAAGAAGCTCTCCCTGTCCTTTCCAACAATGACATCAATTTCTTGAGACTGAAATATATATATATATAAAAAAAAAACACATTAGGGCACACACAGTAACATCTGCAACAAATAAGCAGGACAAGCTGCCAAACAATTACATTAATCGCAACATCACTCCACGTTTAAGAGTAAAACACTAGGAAGTGTACAACACAGTCATCGTGATAAGACATAGTGCAACCATTCAGTAAACGTTGTTACAGCACCATTGCAAGTTAGATAACTGCTTCTTAATCGCCAGAACATTACAAGAACACCAACTTGACATTGAGAAAATCCGCTGTGGATGAGCCGACATTGCGAATAGTAATTAGTAGCATCGCACATCACATAGTAAAACACCTAAAGTAGTTATAATACTTGTTGCTACTTATCAGATCTGTAATCTTTGACTATTGCTGATGTTAACGTTAGCTTGCTACCATTTGCTTGCAGTGAATAGCGGAAGTAACGTGACGTATCTGAACCGGACCAGCTCTCATGCCATCCATCTGAATGAATTAAAAAAAGCAACAACACCGCTGTCATCAAAAAAAAAACCCACAACATATAAGCAGCGAGATTTATCGCGAATAAATAAAGCTAATTTATCACTGGCTGACCAAACGTCACCCAGCTTAACATTAGCTAGCCATTAAACCAGCAGCTTAGCTAATCAAAGCCGCCGTGCACACAAAAGCATGCACGCTCCCTCGAGCCAGACACCGTCTACTCGCTGGTTTGAAAGGGGTGTCTGACAGATTTTGCAGTTTTAAAATGTTAACGAATACTTAATAGTAGTAGTTAATGTATGTATTGTTGTTGTGTGCAAGCCACGATGACTACTGTATTAGCTGACCAGCACGAGGTCTAATCCAAGAACATTTCCTTTCCAGGAAATAGCCGAGATGGGCCAACGTCAAGCTAGCTAGGCGGCTAAGCTAGCACGGCAGTAACGTTAGCGAGCTGGTTAGTTAGATCCTGCGAGGTTTTACTGCTATTCAGCCTTGTTAACGTCTGCGTGAATTATACACAACCACACAAATTACCGAACAGAACTATTCGCACACAAAGTAATTTCATTTTGTCTTCTTACCGTTATATTGGTAAAAGTACCACCGGCATGTGCTGCCCAAACATATTTGGCGTCCGAATGCCCAACAATGGCGCTATCCTGACAGCTGCCATCGGCCATCAGGTTATCCACGTAGCTTTGCCAAGACATATTCAAGAAATTGCTGAAATATAAAACGCCCTACAGCCTCAGAAATAAGGTTGCCTGAGACAACGGAATTTGAATGGCTTAAAGGCGAAATTAGTGTCTCCAATCTAACCCACACTTCGACGTTGTCCAACGTCAAGGCTCGGGCAGCAAAGAAAGCCAATGCAATGAGGCAGCGCCTGGGTGTAGTCCGTATCAGATCACTCCGCACAATGAGCTCCCTGGCGCTTTTATGGCAAGGAGGCGGCGGAATAAAAAGGGACTTGTCGCGCACAGCCGAGAGTCGTCTGTCTGGGGGAATGCCCGGTACGTAGAGAGGGTTGAGGATTGATTGATTCACTGATTCATTGATTCATTCATTCATTCAGTTATTGAACATGTTTTCAAACTGTTGAAATAACATAAAAATGGTCAATCTGGACAATCTGATCAGAATATGTCGCTAATGAGGGTAGTGATTACAGTCAGGGCATGCAGAAGACTTAACTTTTCCATAATTGTATCTGCATTATAGTAAATATAGCTTTATTTGCACTCCTTTGCAGGGTGGAGTGCTGCTGGTGGTGGAGAAGGACAAGTTTAGTGCCTTGCTCATGAGTAATTTGACAGTCTCTGACTGATTTCCATCCTACCTCCAGTCACCAACTCAAACCCGGTATAGACACCATTCTTTTGTCATTACTAGGGATCAAATCAGAGACCTTGGCCAGCCTCTCTAACCTAAAGGCCAAATTGCTGCCAGATTTCCATTGCCCTTACCACATGCAGGCACCTAGGACCCCTCTAAATAAATACAAGAGGGAAATAAACTTGTTGCATCATGTCTTCTATTTAGGTGGTGATTAAGAATATCTGCAAAATTAAGCAGTCTTTATTCTTTAGTGATCAGGAGAAAGTCATCCATGCTTTTATCTCTTTCCACTTAGACTTAGACTCCTGTAACTCCTTGTATTCCTACCTCAGTCAAAAGCCTCTCTCTTACTAAAAGGCAGCCTCCTAGACTTTAGAAATGACCTACCTGAGGCTGGCTAAATCTAAATCTGTCATCATTTTAAATCACTTCTTAAAACACTTTTTTATCGACTTGCTTTTAGGTAATAACCTTAAATCATTGTTTTGGTCCTCTTGCCTTTCATTTTATATTTCTTACTCACTTTTGCTGTTGATTTTATATGTTTATGTGTTTATATGTTTTTATCCTTTGCGAAGTGCTTTGTAACTGTGCTGTATAAATAAAGATTATTATAAGAGATGAAAACAAGTGGTCATCTAACTGTGTGAGCCCTTACCAACGAATTCCATAATATTCTACCTTGAGAGTATAGTTGTCATTATGCAACTCACACATGGAGAGGTCTAGCAGGGAAGGATTTCCTACATCTTGAGGTCTCATCATATTCTACTCTAAGTGACTAATCATGAAGCTGAAGCTCAGGCCTAACAGGTGAGCTTCAGCTAAGTACATAAACATCCTCAAATGCCTTTGTTCTATATAACATTAATACCTATTGATAAAATCAAAGATCTAGGAAAACAATGGTCATTTCAGTCAGTCCTGAAATCTTGTAAAAATTCAATGTGAGTTGCAAGCATCATTTTAGGAGGATTAAGCCATTTACTTAATTGTTTCAACAATAGGATTTATATTGATTTAAAAAAAAATACATGTACAATAATAGACAAAAACAGAAACTGTGTTGGCACTGTTGAGTCTGCCATAAAACCCATGAAAATGTTTCTCAAAATCGTATCTATTTTTGTACAAGAGAATTAGCTCAGTAACAGTCAGACCTAGTCAAAATCACCTTATGAGACGTGTGACGGTACTGTAGCTACCTATAAGACACGTGATGGTATTTACTGCAACAAAAAAAGGCTCTAAGTCAACGCATGTAGCGTTTAGATGCTTTGGAGACGTTCAGGGTCACAAAAGACAACCAGCCATGGCAGCTTGATAGGCTTGTAATGTAATAAAATACACACTTTAGCCAGCAGGGGCAGCGTTGTTCTTTGTTGTGGTTTCCTTTTAATGGCCCTTTAAAACACGTTTTAAAACACAACTGCATGTGGTCCATAGATGATATTTAGGGCTATTTTAAAGGACCCATTGGATATAAAAAGGCGATAATGAAACTGGTATATCCATAAGCCTCTATAGATACATATAGCCTTGGCCTATATATGTCTACTCATTTACTGGGTCAGGTGTGTCACAATGTAACTATGCACCTTTTATTGTTATTGGCTTCCCTTGATAACAAAAGCCTATCCTCTTAATTATGTAAAGGAGACACTGGTTCAGCCCACCAAATATGCTACAGATGTTAAGCAACGCAATGTTCAATGTGTCTATCATGCATTTTGGTTGGACCACAGCTCAGTGGGTTAAACTCGACTGGAGTCCCTCAGAATAGACTGCTCACGTTCCACTTTACGGTATGCCATACATGTTTTTAGTCAGCATGACCAATTGTTGAGGAATATGGACTAGTCTGGTGATCAGACTGGCGAGCACTGCATGGTCTGTCACAAGACTATGCATGCTGGCTGCTGCCATACCCCAGAGCAAAGAAACTGAAAAGAGCAGTTATCAAAATAAATTATGTTTTGCAAAGACTGGAATATAGGTTGAAGGTCAAGCAGGTGACTATATTTTCCACATATTGACATATGCCTCGAAAAAAGTTTTACATCAAGAATCTGCTATCTGTCCACAAACGTTTGAGACACAGAACTATACAATAAACCTTTCACATTTGTCTATGGGTTGTAGCATGTTTTCATCAGCCGATATCAGCCAAATACGCAAATCGTATATGCCTCATACCATTCATTTCAATGCTGTTATGCATAAATGAACTTTGCAAAGCAAGTTGGCGCTAGTTTAATTTGCCGGGAGCCCCGAGAAATGACTCTCCTTTACATTCGTGTTAGACAAGCTCTACTGAACAACGTACATGATTTAAGATTTGCATATCAGAGAAAAGAACGTGCATTGCAGGCACAAAGACCCCCGGCGGCTTGAAGAGGGGCTCTGGGCTTGTTATTGGTCTGGACCCCTTCAATAGTGTCATTCCGATCCCTTGCATGACCTGACAGAAGGGGAGGGGAGGGGGTTGCGTGGACTTTTTAAAAAAGGATAATAGGACTACCCTTACGAAAAAGAGGATCCTATAATGACTTAAGGATGCAGTGCAACTATCACTGCCATACTATAGGGTCCAATTATAAGCCTATTCCTATAATCGGAATATTATGAACGATGAATTTACCACGAACTAAATATTGTGCACATACACACCTATATAAAGTCCCTATAGGAATATTATAGAAACATTTTTCCTTCTGGTCGAAGTCGCGAGAAGGGGAAGAGCGAGAGCGAGAGCGAGAGAGAGAGAGAGCGAGAGCTGTTGCCTTTAGGTGCTCCACATAAACTCCTATTTTCGAGAACGGAGTCTGTCAAAACAAAAAAAATAACGAAATGTACTCTAGATAGCATTTGGCGGCTGTTGTTTTATTGCAGAAATCAATCACAGAGCTACGCAGGGCTGCAAATGCAGAATGCAGAAGAGAAAATGTGAATCATGCATGAAATTAATGTTTTGATTATTTAAAAACTACTAATTTTATTCCTATTTCTATTTTAGCTTTCCGCCCTTTATTGTCTAATTGTTATTTTGTTTATGTTTTATATATAGATGTGTGATTTAATGTATACCTGCCCAGTTGATACGTGCCTCATCCCACCCATTTCATTGTCTAGTATGGCTGTAAGTGATACTGTACATATGACAATAAAAAACTTGAACTTGACGAGTGAAAAATAAAAATATAAAAAAATATTTATTATTTACACAGAATGCTAAACAATAACATGAAATAATAAAATACCTTTACCATCAGTTGTTGACACCGCTTTGATGCTTTCTGCCCCCTAACCGTCACAGAGATATAGAAGATTAGTTTTCAATTATCTGCCACCCTGACCCAAACGTTTGCAGGTTTTGATTCCAACCAGACACTACAGTAGCTGATTTCAATGATTAGCACACCTTCAACCAGAGAAGGGATACATAAACAGTGAAGTCAGATGTTGTAGTGTTTGGTTGGAATGAAAATCTGTATATTCCTGTTCCTTCCACGATATCACATGATTGAAAACCTCAGGAATTTCTCACTTTACCCAGTAGTATTCACTACTTTGGTGAGTCGTTTGTGTTCTTTCGCTTCGTAATTCTGATTTTTCCGACAGCACTTTATAGCAGCATGAGAGAGAGGGTGATTCTCAAACTACTGATACGTAAATATTGTTGCGTACGCTACCCACGATGCAGCGCGGTCGCACACAACATAGCCATCTTGTCAAGAGTGACTGAGTGAGGAAGGTAACGTTAACATTAGGCGCTGTTCAGACTCTCACTAGTCTTGAAGTGTCAAATTTAAGAGCATTTCTCCCTCCACTCTAACTGATTTACCTTCTAAGCAAGTGTCGTTACCGAAGAACTTCGAGCTCATAAATTGAGTCGGTAGAAAAGACTGGTTTCGAGAAGATGTCTTACATACTTGTCCCTACGTAGGGGGAGTGTTGCAGCCAGTTGGCTTGACTTGCTAGCTAGCTCGGTGAGTGGAGGGCTGCGGGCCGCCTCAGCCTAAAGTAGCTCCCGCAGCTGGGCAACACACTGCGACAGCGGCCATCTGACAACTGCAGAACCGGGACATTAGCAGGCCGGTCCGGATTCACCGAACGCTTTGGATCAATTACTTTAACCTAGAGGCTATCGGTATAGTTGTCGTCAAAAGCTGCATTACTGGACAATACGAATCGAAGTGTGGTATTGCGTTAAGAGCTCATAAAATGCAACAGGAGACCGAGAGGAAGAAGGATGGCGCAGATTCTTCTTGATTACAGTAAGCTAGACGAAGTGAAATAGATGCAAGTCCGCTGTTTAATATAATCTAACCTCTCGGAAGCTGACAGCAGCTCGTTGTTTTGACGGAGGATAATCATAGCCATACGGGAGTTGGAAACAGGCTGTCACTATGTCTAAAATGCCGGCCAAGAAAAAGAGCTGTTTTCAGATCACAAGTGTGACACAGGCCCAGGTGGCGGCTAGTAGTGCCACCGATGACACAGAGAGCCTGGACGACCCAGACGAGTCACGGACTGAGGACGTTTCGTCGGAAATATTCGATGTGTCACGGGCTGATTACGAGCCAGTGTGTGACAGAAGTTCATCCGAAGAAGCCCTAAACAACGTAGGAGAGGCGGAGGCAGCCAGTGTTATGGCACCGCCACACATACCTCAAGTTGGTCAGTTGTCAAGCAATCCCAACGGGGGCTTTCGAAAAGTAGGAGCGTCAGGCTCCACCCAAGTTAGTCAGCAAGCGCTGGGAACTGGCGCTGGAACCAGCTTGACTCTGATCACTCAGCCTGGGGGAATGCAAGCACAGCCTACTCTAGCAATGGGTAGTGGGCCTACCAGCGTGTCAGTGAACGCATCCCAACCAGCCCCAGTGAGTAGTGCAACTCCCCCTTCTAACACCTCCACGGTGAGTTGCAGTTCACGCTTCAGGGTCATTAAACTTGATCATGGTACCGGAGAACCCTTTCGAAGAGGAAGGTGGACATGTACAGAGTTTTATGAGAAAGACTCTGAGGGCTCTGTTGTTAGCAGGACTGTAGATAGTATTAGGCATGCCAATGTGACAGTGGACCCAAGCGCAGACAGGGACAGTGGACTCGGGCATACAGGAGGATCTGTGGTTGCCCCGGCAACACACTCAGGTCATGGCTTGGGCTCCATTGCGGATACTCCGCTCTCGGCCTCTCGCATGCATTCAGTGGAGACACCGTCGCAACAACAGCAGCAGCAACAAATCCTCCATCAAAACTACAGTGCTGGGCAACAGGGTGTTAGTGGGACGGCCACACAGAATGCTTTCTCCAGCAGCAAGCCCACAGCTGTTACAGCTCAGCAGCAGCAACAACCAACAGTGGGAGGTCTCCCACCCTCTGCTCCCCAGAACCTGCTACCTGTTGGACACAATGGCCTGTCTCAAGGTGGTGTTCATATACAGAAGTCCCCCATAATGCCCCCTGCAGCCCAGCCCGTAGCTTACCCTCCCCAGCAACAGCAGCAAATTCTGCAGCAGCTTCCCTTGGGGCACCACCTGACCAGCCAGTCTTCTGGTTTACTACAGAACCAGACAGAGTACTATCAACAACAATCCACTTCCATGCAGGCAGGGGTTCCCGCTGGCCAGTCCCTCCCAGTGGCCAGCCTCTCAGCAGGGGCACAGCCTGTGGGACAAGGCCCTTCACCAGTCATGACCCCAGCCTCTGGAGGAGCTTCTGTGCCGAGTCAGGTTGGAGAGATGCCTGGAGTAGGAGGGGGATCTGTACATGCTGGCCAGACAGCTCCAGGCCTTCTGCTGCAGCAGACCGGTGGAGGAATGGGAGGTATTGGGGGCTCTATGCTGGTTGGAGGGTCCACTTTGCAGCAGCAGCCGCAACAGACTGTGGGTCAGTATGCTGCCTCTGGACAGCCTCAGCCCTACGGTCTCCACCTCACACCCTCTGGTGTACAAAATGTGCCTGCTGTCACAGTGAGCTCCACCATGCCCACCACCATGCCCACTGCTGTGCCCAGTGCCTCTAGTGCAGCCATGCCAAACCTGACGACCTCCAGTTTGCCTCCAGGCCAGCAGTCTCAATTGCCCCGCAGCAATACAGGGGCCTTGGGGATGCAGGGCTTCTCAGCGACTGGATTTGGACTGGTGGAGGCTGGCAGTGGAAGGAAGTCAGAGGGTCTAACCAATACCCAGCCTCCTGTTTCTGGGAAGGACCTGATGAGGCCCCTCATCCCTGAGAGCCTGCAGCTTGCCACGCCGACTGTCAACAGCCTGTTTGGAATCCCCATATCTGTCGATGGGGATGAGGACAGGTAATACTCTTGACCTTAATGTCACCCTGCCCAGAGTCTTTTAACAAGAACAATTGCATTTAGGGGTTAATTATGGCTATTTAAACATTTGATGCCGTTTCTCACCAAATTACATATAACTGACATATTACAATGCAATTGACATCTTACTTAGGACCAGGAAACACCACAGTTGTGGAGAGACTTTGGGAGGTGGGTGGAGAGAGAGCATGCACACAGGAAGGAAATATAGTGTTTGGTGTTTCTCATTAGGGCAAAGAGGAGGAGTGTAGCCCACTTCAGGAAAAGACCCATGACCTCCCCAGCTTAGAAAACAACTGGCTTGAGCATACACATGGCATTAATTCCTGTCCTACTGTGAGTCTGTGTGTGTAAGTGGGTATATTTGGTGTGTGCGTGCGTGTGCGCGCAAGCATGTGTGTGCTGTTTTGATGCATTTTGGCTCTCGATGCAGGTCTGATGGTCTCCAGGTTTATCTAACCTCCTCCTTTTCCTCCCACTCAAGCTATCACATGCTTGGACAGTCTCTAAGGTGACGGCCTTGGCTACAAACTTCTAATATCTAGTAGCTTTGCTAGTTGCTACTGTGCCTATCGCTAGCTAAACATTACATTACTGCCAGGCTAGTCCTCACTGCTTAGTAAATATGTGCCTGACCTTTTAATAAGTTAGCTTAGGTCCTCCTCCGGAAAAGACTTTCCAATACAAACATGGTGGAGTCTTTGAGTATGTGTTGCCACATTTTATGATATCATGGTTTCCACTCACAGCCCCATCAAACTCCCCCCAGGAAAGCGTTTACAGGGGATTTTAGAGGATTGGCCGGACTAACTGTTGATTAGCGTAACGCTGTAGATATTATGTAGCTTGTTACCGTTAACGAGCCATTGGATTGCACAAACTCTGTTCCGCAAATGTGTATAGATAAATAATTCACAGAAGACATCATGACTGGGAGGTTGGGAATGAAACACCGATGGTTTATTTAGTTAATTTAGTCTGTAAACGGCAAAATATGACCGGCACTTCATCTTATGTATGTATTATAATTCTACTGTTAGAATTGAGTTGAAAGGTGTCACGGCATTCGCTTCCTTTCCAAAACGACTTTTCTCTCAATTCCTGAGTTTGTGCACTGCGCTAGGCTTTGAGGGGTTGGCAGGCGTGAGCGGAAATGGTAAAGTGCCTCAAATCTCTTGGTGGTTTCCATTTACAGTCTTTATAGATATACCAGAATGTAGACCACATGTGGGCGGATAGCTTCATGTCCATTTATTAGCCAAGACTCTCAAACAATATTTCGGAGTGATTCTGTATGTCATGTGGGCTTTAGGGGTGCTCCAACTGAACATCCGTCAATCGCAATCGGATGATTTTCATAGTTGGTAATGTGTGATTTTACGTGTGAGTGGTCTAAGGCTGTGTGCACTGAGCAGCCACAAAATGAATTGTAAGTCAAGTTTCTACATGGTGCCAGTGGACTGAGGACCAGTGACGGGGGGGCTGCGTGTTGATATATACCGGAGATAGCTCTATACCTTCATTTACCTTCAAATTTATTTTTCAAACAGGAGTTCTAACATGTTGTTATGAAACATTATTTCAATGTCCGAGGAGGAAGAAGTGTTAAGATTGTAATCTTAACTTGAATATGTGAACCTGCTAGTAGTCAGTTGCGGTAATTCCCTCGCCTAATAAGCCTTGTTGTAGGCGGTGTCTGTGTTTCCGCACCTACACGCCACCCAGTCACATTCTAGCACCTGCTGCAGAAAGTTCAAAAGCTTTGTGAATCCAGATTGCTGCATGTACCAAGGCTACCTTGATTGACCTGTTAGTTGATTTGTAAATACAACCTGGACGTCTTCGCTCATAATTATATAGTCTTAAACACAGCAAGGCCAATTATGCTATGGCAAAATGAAAGCAGTTGTTATTTCGGTTTGGTGACGTGTGGAGGCCTATTGGTGGTGAGAAGACCCGGCTCCCGGGCTGATAAGAGCAGGGGTGTCTTACGACAGCAGGGCCCTATCAGAGAATGAGCAGTAGTCTTTCCACTGTGCACCCATTCTGCAGATAAGCGACCTGCCATTGGGGTGTGTCAGCCAACTAGTCATCATGTTGTAGCCCTACTCCCTTGCCGTGCTTGCCTAGGCGAAACTACTGTATATTCTTTTTAGGGCAGGTTAAACGCACATCCCAACAATGTAGTAGACGTGCACATCATCCCTTGCAGGATCCGTGGGCATGTGAAACAAAACCTGGCACTAGCTGCTGCTGCTGCTGCTGCTGCTGCTGCTGCTGCTGCTTTGTAGTCTCTTACCACTGCTGCAGCATGAGTGCGGTCTGTGCTTTACACCTAATACCCACTGAGCGACTGGCAGGCATGGCACAACAGTTGCTCATGTACAGCTAAAGTGGTGAATGACATTCCTGTGCAGGAGTGAGTGAGGTATTCTCAGAAGTGGAGGAAGCTGCGGGGTGAAACCAGTTGAGCCTCACTTGAGCTGGCATGTGAACTGTGCTTGATACCTCTTACCCTTCTCTGTTTTCTCTCTCTCTCTTTCCCCCCGTGCTGTCTCTCTTTTGTTCATCTCTGTTTCTTTACATGTTTTTCTCTCTCTCTCCGCCCCGATTCACACGCAACGTTTTGAGCTTGTTCTCTCTTTCCTATATTAGTGTAGCACGGATGTGCACGGGCAACAGTGACGCGAATAAGGCAACTGCTGCTTTTGTTGTTTGGTTTCTGATGTTTCACTTCCCCCCCCCATAGATGGACTAATTGAGTAGCTGATTGCAGGTTTAAGAACTACACTTTCCACTTCTTGCACAACCTGGAAAAACTCTTGGCCCATTCGGTATGGCCTAATGTCCCTATCTGCCCCCACCCACTAGTTATCCCTGGAAGTAATTAAAGCAGAGTGGAGATATAGAGTAGAGATTGAAGACTGAGTTGTTCTCATACTTTAGAATATGATACGCTCAGCCTAATCTTTCACAGATGGCTGAAACGACTGAATGCTGATGTTCAATAATTTGCTGCTTTCATTATTATGTTAGTTGCTTTTATTTTTGTGGCATTTTCTTTTGCGTAAAACTGTCTTGTCATCGCAGTAGTCTGTGTGCCATTCACCACATGCTGGGGAGGTATATTGTCCTCTCATAATGCAGGCTCATGTGGAATCTGATTCCTGAGGG
>CABFOQ010024093.1:0-11222 GCA_900660455.1 Gephyroberyx darwinii
AGAGCACATCACATAATATAGATATATATATTGATTTTACACCAAAAACACATTATTTATAAGTTCCTGTTACTTGCTCAAGCAAAAAGCAGCTATATTTACAAATATGAACGCTTACCTGTACAGTCCAGTAGTCCATTAGGCCATGCTGCTGTTTTCCACGTCCAGAACATTTAATTTTTAAAGAGCAGGCGGTATGGGCGGACCTTTGAGTGCGCTGTTTGTAGGTACCGCCCACATGCGTAAACAGCCAATCACAAGGCAGCCCGCCAAAATCGCACCGTGTGTATCGAAAATGTGTATGAAACTGCAATTCAGCAACCAGCTGTAGGGTACGCTGTTCTATACACTGGGATACACCCAAAGTCAGGTGAAACGGTACAGATGGACTTTCAACGAAATTGAGAATTTATGTTATTTAGACACTAACAAATGCAGCTACACTCTTTGTTTTACGCGGACTATGGCATAGTCCTCATAATACCCTTAGGTCCGTGGAGCCCAGGTGAAATGTCAGGTCAATTGTCCGTCTATACCATATAACCCAACACACACACACACACACACACACACACACACACACACACACACACACACACACACACACACACACACACACACACACACTTGCCCTGTGGCCTGCCAGAGAGCACAGGTAATGACATGATGGTTGAACAATCTAAATCTCTACAGTACTGGAAGTCCTGGTCACAGCACACTTGCCAGGTTTAAATAGAGCTGAAGCTTTTCCATGTTACGATAGGAGTAGCAGCAAAATCATCCCTTGTGTCGTTGGTAGAAATCTCTGTCCAGTGCACAGGACAGAGATCTCTGTCCTGGCCAATTTCCCATTGTCCCAGTCATTTAACATTACATGTGTTAATTTAATTTACTAGTTATTGATTAATTTACTTAATTAGGTAAATTAAAACAAATTGTCATAGGGTACCAGGCCTTATGACTAATAAGAGATCAGGGAAGGACCAGAGCATGCATGATGAGTTTAATTTAAATGAATGCAGCAGGGAATCCGGATGAGATAAGACAATGACAAAACAAAAAACAATAAAAAGAACAAAGAAAATGTCATTGTGTTGACCTTACCAGAAAAGTGAGCTTTTGGGAAAGACTCCCTTTCAAGGAGCCTCTCACTGAATGATGGGTAGAGCAGGAAGAGGTACGCTATACCTTCAGCAAGCCCCTCCCAACAGAAGCCATCATCATAAATCCATTAATATATACACATATAAACACAAACATAATAGCCAATACATTCTAAGGTTTCAATACAGGATGGTAGAAACACCCCTGCACTAAATGGATGAATGACTACTAACATAAGTACGACCCGGAAATGCGGGAGTACCCCTTTAAGAAAGTACACATCGGAGAAAGTGGCGAGTCTAGCACTCAGTTACAGCTTTTAAACCGTAATAAAAATGTGTTATCATTTAGATTACCGTTCATCTGTGTTGTTAATGCTAAACATGAGATAGTACAAAGAAATAGAAACTGAACTATATGGTGCCTACAATTCATTACACATTGCTGAGTCCTTTTGTCACATAAAGTATTATTTATAGCAATGACCTGAGGAGTACTTTCAGGGCGTAGTGTGTTTTGCACACACACACACACACACTCTGACTGACTGTCCAGTACACCGCAGCCACTGAAAGCTCCTCTGTCAGTCTGGGGATTCAAACTCTCAACCCTCTAATCTCAGCCTTGCTTGTCTATCTGTCTATCTAACTCTCAGCCATTACACAGCAAGATTTTAAGCACTTAGACAGCAAAACTGTCTGATGTCTCGGTAAACAATGTGTTTCTGTCTTATGAGGCTGAACAGTGAGCTTTAATTGGACGGTAACCTTAGCTATACAAGTTGAAATGGTAACTACATCCCTTCATGTACAACAACCCCACACTGACTGTGCTGTGACCTCTGAAGTCTGCAACTCATAAACATTACCCCAAAAAAAATCCCTGCTCATTAAACCAGCGGTGGGACCAGGATTCTTTCTCAGGAGGTTTCTTCTTCTTTTTTTTTTTGAACTTCAAGGAACCAGGAGAGAAAGGAAGTACAAACACAGTGATACTGAACTCGTCACCCAGAGCAACCACAGCGCTGATCCCACGCCAACCAGCCCTGGGTTGTTTACATCTACAACACTTGAGTCAACCTTCTACAAAGAAAGAGCTTGTGGAAAAGGCGCATCATCAAAAGTGTTTTAAATATTAAACAAACTTTTGAAACCTGAGCTGTGCAGATCAGGCATCCCTCACTAGATGTTATGTTTGGATATTAATAGCGGTGTGCACAAGGGAACCAAGTGAGCCAAAATGCAATTCCATTAGGGACGCTCAATAAATCACCTGTGTGTGTGTTCTGTATGTCATTACGATGGGTCATTCCCATGGATCATTACCCCCAATTATGGCCTTGTAACCTCTATGGGAATCATATGGCCTTTTTTCAGTATAGAAGAGCAACAAACACACACACACAGACACACATACATGCTCAATCACTGATCAACATACCCACAAATAAGTGAATGGAATTCTCAACCACTGTTTCACATATAACCACCACCCTGTCTCTAACACACACACACTTGTAGATATACATGGTTGATTACACACCATCAGGCCGGTATGGTAGAGTCCTCTCATCCCAACACCTAGTCACACTTTTTTTTTTTCTTCAGAAAATGATGCTGTGGAGTTGATCCTTTTGTTCAGACCTATTGTATTCATTTTTAAACAAAAATAACTCCTTCCTACTGCATTTTTCTCTGTGCAGACCTTACGGCGAGCTGACCAACTGCACTTACCTGGTCGCGCTTAAGATGGACTGCTTCTGGCCCAACCGGCTGGTGGACGAGTTCTTCATCCGGGTCCACAAGTACTACTTCCACGACTGCTCCCTGTCCGGCCGACTCCTCAGGGACCCCCCTAACCGCATCCTGGGGCCCTTCATCGTGGTGCCCATCATGGTGACGCTCCTCATGACCGCCCTGGTGGTGTGGAGGAGCAAGCGCAGCGAGGGGATTGTGTAGTGAAGGAAGGAGAGGAGGAGGAGGAGGAGGAGGAGGAGGAGAGAATGGAAGAGGAGGAAAGGACAGATTGAGAATGAGGTGGTTGAGAAGTAAAAGTGGGGAGACTACAGGAGAAAAGGAAGTAGGGGGAGGGAGTGAAAGTGAAGAGATTGTCTCGTCAAAGTGAATTGCTGGGAGGTATGAGGAAGAGAACGAAAAGAGGGAGGGGAGTGTGAAAAGTAAGGGGGGGACTCTTGCTTGCAAAGAGGTGCAGTATTGGAGCTTTTTGTCCCTAAGATTGTACCATATTCTCCTTCAGTGACCAAAGGCACAATGAGATATCTCTTTTCCTGTGTGTTACTGGTAGGAGCTGGAGTTTCAGTACTGATCGAGGGCCAGAATCACCATATGCATCTCTATCTGGGGGGGATAAACCTAAAACCTGACCCTAGATCAGTGATTATCAGAACTCACAGGGCGAAGAGGAGCTGAACTGCTCACCAGAACCTGATCTGGACTGGGATTGTCACCGGTGGAGATTATTCACATCGCTTTTTGAGAGGAACTGCTTTCAGAGGAATTTTTGTTGAGTGATAATGTACTAGAAGTCCACCACTATTTCCGGTTATCATGACCACATTCGCTGCTACAGCAAACAGCAGCACAGAAAACTATGGAATACTATGGAGCACATGCAATGGGAAACTATTTTGTGCTTTGGTTATTATACACCTGGAAAACAGGACCACTATTGTGAGTTACAACAATGGAAACCTGGGATACCAGAGACTTAAAGTATATATGAATATATACTGTACATATACATGGTATACGTATGAATGAGAGATTAATTTCTCACTGGATTCGTGAATGTCTTTGGCGCTGCAACACAAACAGGACAACAAACCACAGTATACTAAAGGAAATTGACTCTCAGATGCAAATCTTCTATTTTAATGTACTGTACAACTGAAAAAGTAAAGATTAGATTTGAACGGACCTGTATTATATTTTATCTCATGCAAATGGATTATAGTCAAACTGTCTGCTTTTTATTTTTTCTCCTCTGCTCTTCATCCTGTGTAACCCTTGATAGACCTGCAGCTTGGTGACTGGACTTAACCAGCTTTGACTTGTTTACATCGCATAATCAACACTGAATCAGCTGTCACCCTGCAGGGGGAGATAATATTGACACGGATCGGCAAACAGGGGGCATGACAATTGCATTGTGCAAGCTTGAGATGTTTTTTCAGTGAAGGCCACGATGACGTTTTCTTCTCCCGCAGCTTCTGTATTCTGTCACAAAGGAAATTGTAAAATCTAAGAAATGTCAGTGGACACACTGGTGGAGCTGTTTGGGAGCAAAGGCTGTTCAGGCCATGATACACAGGCAGCAATTTCAGGCAGTGCAGATAAGCAATTTAGCAAAAAATATATATTTTTTAATCTATTTATTTATTTTTGTCCCCCACAAATTGCACAAATATGCCAACAACAGGACCACTTTTTTACTTTTCTTCTTTAAAGTTATCCACATTGATTTTCTCCCATGAAGAGTACTTTCTGGTCGTCAAATGTCATTAGAATGAGTGAAAAAGAGAAGCGTGGAAAATCCACAGTGGAAAAAACACCAAGTCAAGTGAGCCTCACATCTCTGCTGAAGGAAACGTTGCCCATTGCCAGTGCCTGTTTTTGTATTATGGGCCTTGGGTTTCTACTCACTTTGACTCCCAGTGTGTCAGCGTGCTGTTTGAACTGTTTCCTTATTGACATTTTTGAACGCCATCTTTCCTTTACAGAGGAACCTCCTCTAACCCGCCTGTCAGCAAAGCACACTTTAAAAACACACCCACAGCGCCCCTCAAAACGATCTTTCATTGTGCTTTGTGCCAAAAGCTGCTGGAAAATAGTCATGGTTTGAGATGAAATGTCTAATTTGCTTTGAGTGACTTTTGATGATTGATTTTGAAAATCTATTTGATCATGATAAAAGAGAAATAAAATGTCTGGCAAAGGAAAAGACCAATTCATGTATAAAGTTTGTTTTGGAGTTGGTGATACTAAAACCATTACATCAAGTGAACTAAAGGTCAATAAGGGAACTCACCACTTGTGTCCTACAGACAGGAGAAAAGTGGACAAGACTAACTTGCATGTCATACATATTCCAAATTTCAAAATTTTGATGTCGGAACTGCAAAGCGCACCACCGGTGCCAGCAGCTTGCATATTGCTTGGATGAAAAGTATGAGTATACCTGTCTTTAACAAAGTCTAAAACTTTATTTGTGCAAATTTTGTCTACATAAGACTCAAGGTCAAATTTATTCAAAGGTGTAAATATACCACATTTTCCTAATTCAACCACTGTCCCTGAACTGAATGTCTTGCTGCTTGCTCCTGGCTGTGTATTTGCTCAACTACCCCTTTCCTTTTTTTCTGATTGTGTTGCCTCAAACCCACATGGGTTTGCCCTAAGCCCCCTCAACCCTGTAGCTAATCAATTTCTCTAGCTTCTCTACCTTTGTTATAGGTATTTCGTACATTGTCAGAGGCCACAGAAGTCTGAACTGCAGGCACCACAACTTTAGCTTACCGGGTAGCATTGACTTCTGTATGTTTTCTATTCCTCTTATTACGTCTGTGCTCCATGTCATTTAAACTTGCACTATACCATCTCCCTAAGCTTTTAACAGGCTTCTCAGCTATTGTGGGGATTGCTTCCTCATCCATGTAAAATCTTTTGGATGATAGTTTCCCTTTGACTACGGATCTTGATTTGCATGGCTTTACTAGGATGAAAGTAAAGCCAAACAAGTCAACACCCAATTAAACAAAATCTCTATGTACTGGAGTATCGATGCCAGGTGTAAATGAGATGGTGTATGCTTCTTCCAGAAGTGTATTGACTCCTCTATTTGCATGTTAGATAGAAATGGTGTGATCTATACCCACAGGGACTAGTCCACTGTCGACTATATGGAGTGCATCTATCAGCAGAACAAGGTACACTGTGTGTATGTGGTGAGAATGTCAGAGAGATGTATCAGGCCTGTCATTAAATATCGGCTAGTACTGTGATCCACCTGTCTGTAAAACCTGCAACCTATTTTCTTTGCACATTTTATTAGGGGTCCAAGCACCACAGGTCCCTCTCCTATGGCCTTGAACAGGCCACTCCAGTAGGCCAAACAGTAGATCCTGAGATCCTCCGGGTGCAGGCTGGAAGCAAGGGAAAACAAGTCACACAACACCGGACCTTTACAAAAGCTGACAAGGAATAGTAATTTAAGTGTGGTTCCCGTAATATGGCGCAGTTCTACCAAGACTGTTCAGGGGCCACATCTGGTTTAATGGCAGCTTCAGTTTGTTTTATTAAAAGCAATTATTCACAGCAAAACATCACTCCAGCAAGCCCAAAAAAAGAAAAAGAGTTTAGAGAAAATTCAAACATTATATTACACCCAGATAGTAACATTAAGTTAACTTAAAGACTAAGTCTGCTTTAGTCTGAAGTGAAAATCCCATTCAGATTCTGTAGAGGATTTGATTAGCCATAATGTCGTAACCATCCAAGGTAGACTTTCCACGAGCTATGAGATTGGGAAACGATGATATATGCTGCTGTAGAAGCCACAAGTCCATATGATATCAACCTTGTTTCAAGAAAAACATGTTTTATTTGCGATGTCATGGAGAAGTACTACACTACCCACAATCCTAAAGTGTAACAGCGCCATCTCTGATTGGTGGAGCTTACCATGGAAACGTTTACTGCACCCGCGAACGTCCGTGTCGGCTAACGTTAGCTACTAACGTAGCCAACGTAGCTTCTTATCCTATGCAGCTGTGACTAACTCACATAATATCAACATAACATTAGCTACGTGAATGTAACTGGATCACAAATTCACATTTATTAAAAAACAAGTAACGTTATTAACTTATAAATCTGATCCACTGGTTCTTCGCCCACACACTCCCAGGGGGAATCGGTGGAACGTTTGAAAGGGGGCGGGGCATAGACAATATTCACAGATCCTTTCACAGATCCTTTGGGAGGTTACATCAATGGGACAGCGCATTGCCAGAGATTGCAGGAAACTATAGAGCATGGAGAGGGTACCTGGTGTCTGGAAGAAATCCAACAAATCCCCCTCTCACACAATCTCAAATCCAATCTCAAATCCTCTGCCATCGGTACATCTGGTCCGGACTGTGCTGCTGGGCTCCTGCAGCGCTCTGGACGGTACAGAATAGGGGGGCTGGACCGCAACAGCTTCTTCACAACAAAGCTCCGTTCCTCCTCCCGAACAGAAAAAAACCCTGCCTCCTCCATGGTGCCTGTTATAACAAGCAACTTTATGTATCTAATCTCCACAAAAGTTTGCACACAGCATACGTGGATGTCCTATATTGTGGCTATTACACAGAATTCTGAAACTCCTAACCATCTGGCTGTGAAACACACAAATTTGATAGCGAAGACATGCAAACAGGAAGTGAGGCATAATTCGTAAACGCTTGGGTGCTAGAGCTACCGAATTTCATATACTGCAGGAGCGTTTTAGTGTCCCATTGTCTAAATGCTGGTTCAGAGGCTTTTCCACTCTGACAGGAATATAATTCTGGGGGAAACACTGAATACTGGATACTAGGTAAATAGAATCAGGTGGGTATGAAGTTAATCAATCAAAGGTCAGATCTTTGGAGGGGGGGGGTTTGTGTGTCACTCCCATAAATTACACCTTTTTTTTTTGCTGATGAAAAGATTTAATTAACCAATCACAACACATCGACATACTACGTCTCCTGCATTTCGGTGATGGAAATAGACTCCACAAATAAAATGAAAAAACTCCCATAACTAAATTATATATTAAAAAAATCACAGAATCCCAACAAGTCCATTAATAAAGGGCTGAGGGAACATAGCTGATGCCTTTCATATTTTAATGAGATACGAACGGTATTACACCTCCATGATTTTGCTGCATCAGAATCTACATCCACCCCACCTTTGTTTGCACTGTCTATTTGCATTTCAAAGGGAGCCCATGGGAACCTGCTTTGCACATTTACATCTGAATAACAACTTTAAATAAACATGTCAAAATCTGAAAATCATCGGTGACATAAAGAGGACCGCATTGATTCCATATAATATAATAATACAAACCGCTAAACACAAACTGTAATTACAATTACGTGATAAGGGATAACACATGTTAATGTTGGGCAGAGATATATTAACGTGTTAATCAGATATTTCTGAAGAAGAAAAATTTGTAAATGGTGGAGGATAATGTTGGGAAGTGGGAGTCAGGTGCCTTGCTCAAAGGCACATCAGCGGTAGTTTTTAGAGCAGAGCAATGCTCGCTTTCTCTAACCACATCTAACGTACCAGTCATAAGCCTGCTTCTGTAATATTCAGTAACTGTCCAATGCTGCCCGATGGGGTTACCTAGTATATAAGAAATGATCAGGGCAGAGGAACCATTTGGATAAAGTTCCCAATCCTTTGCTGATTTATGGATACATCTTATTCAATAGTGTATTCCTCCAGAAAGACAGACTCATCCAAATTTCATGACCATCCTTAGTGGTCCCATTATTATGTATTTTTTACACATCTGTCCATAATAGTGAATTTTAAAACATTTTTTAAAATTTATTATTCAAATGACAGGTTTACAGATTTCACAGATGAAAAAGAAAGTGACAGTACAAAACAGAAATGTACAGACAAAGCATCAAGACTTAAAGTTAAAATTATACATCTACTGCCCCCACAACAGCCCACAGAGCCCTGCTGATATCGTTCATAAACATTCAGATCCTAAGTTTCCACACTTGAAACTGAAAAGGTTCCTCTCTTAGATAAAAGCTGAGAGCTTCAAGAGGCATGAACTCTAACACACTACTTATCCACTGTGTGATGTTACGGGGTTTTCCAGACACCCACTAAAATGCATCTCCTAGCACAAAAGAGGAGAATTTTCAGGAGGTTTAATGAATTTGGAGGAATATTTGGGGGATTTCCTATACCAAGAATGCATGTTGAAGGAGACATGTTCACTGTTTGGCCAAGTATGTCATTAATTTCCTTAAGAACATCTTTCCAGAATTCACAAATATATACACATTCTAGTATACAGTGGAAATATGTGCCTTCTACAATCTTTATTGCAAAACTTAGATAGTTCAGGGTTAATTTTATTGCGTTTTACCAGAGTGATATGCCTTCTATGATTTATCTTAAATTGTAATTATTTCGCTCTATTAGTGGTCAGACAACCAGATAAGTTGAGCCACATATCATCCCACTCCTCATCTTCAATTTCAATTCCAAAGTCCTTCTTCCATTCCGTTTTAATTTTAGATGTATTTTCCTTCTCTGTCCTGAAGAGCGCCCCATAGAACCGAGTCACTAATTTGAGTCCTCGCTGTTAGTTAATATTTGTTCTAAGGTGGAGATTGCAGCATTATAATGAGACTGTTTGAGAATGGATACAACAAAGTTGCACAACTGTAAGTACCTAAAAAAATGAGTGGCTGGGATTTTGTGCTCATCTTTTAACTGATCAAAAGTTAAGATTGAGATGTCTCCAAATGACTAATTCTTTATCAGACCATATAGAAAAAGAGGATATAGTGCTGCCCAAGCCCTCCATTTTCCTAGTCAGTCTCCAGACTTTTAGAGTATTTTGTAAAAGAAGGTTACCTTTAACCATGGAGCTGACCCTTTTCCTGGAGGTGAACAAAATATTTCGGAGGAGTATAGGGGCCATCGGGTGTGATTCAATATCAAGCCATGTAGACTCTGGGTTGTCTTTAAACCAGTCATGAATATGTCTGCATAGGCATCAAAGTTGGTATAGTTTAATGTTAGGTACTGCAGCTGTAGATGGGGGGTCTCTTTAGTCTCTTAAGTCTTGAACTTTTTTTGCACCATAGAAAAGCTATAAGAGCACCGTTTAACTCTGACAGTGATTTGCGTAATAATAAACTGGGGACCATTTGGAAGGGAAGAACATACATTTTAAATAGATGAACCCTCCCCAGCAACGACAGAGCAAGAGCAACGAGCAAGGTCATGCTTAATACGCTGGATTAGAGGAGTAAAATTGGCTTTATACAAATCAGGTAAAGAGGGGGTAATATGGATCCCTAAGTAAGTAAACCCTGGTGGAGACCAACAGAAAGGGGAAGCATCTGAAGGTAGACAAGGATTCTGTTTGGAGACAGACACAGCCTCTGATTTTGAGTAGTTAATCTTGTAACCAGAGAATGTGTTGAACATATTGATAAGCTCGATAACTCGATTAACAGAGCTGGCAGGATTACACAGGTAGAGTAATATGTCATCGACATACAGTGATATTTTATGTTGCCTCGCCCCTATTTGAATGCCCCTAATGTCTCTGCAAGTGGTTCTATTGCTAGTGCAAAAAGTAACGGTGATAGCCTTGGGAAGTGCCACGTTCTAGTGAAAAAATGGGGGATCGTTTGCCATTTGTAATTACTGAGGCTTTTGGGGCAGCATAGAGCACCCTTATCCATTTAAGGAAGTTATCACCAAGTCCAAAGTTAGCAAGTACATGAAACAAGTATGGCCATTCTATCCCATCAAAGGCTTTTTCTGCATCCAGTGATACAACTAATGTCTTGTCTTTTAACTTAGCACAATGTTGTATTATATTGAGTAAGCCTTAGGCCGGAATTACAATGGACGCGGAAGCGCCGCGAATAGCGCCGATCGGCCGCACCGAGTTTTGTTGATCACACCAGCCGCGAATTTCTCTGCGCCTGTCACCAAGCGATTCTGATCTCCGCTGGTTGTCAATGTAGGGGTTTGGTGTCTCTCTCTCTCTCTCTCTCTCTCTCTCTCTCTCTCTCTCTCTCTCTCTCTCTCTCTCTATTCAATTCAATTGGGCTTATTGGCACAGGAAACATAGTTCACATTGCCAAAGCAAGTGTGAAATAAAAACAAAAAGTGTACGCACAATCTCTCTCTGTCTGCTTGTGTGCCTGTGCCTGCTCGTCGTCTCTCTCTCTCTCTCTCTATTCAATTCAATGGGGCTTTATTGGCACGGAAACATACGTTTACATTGTAAGTGTGAAATAAAAACAAAAAATGTACGTACAATCTTTCTTTCTGTCTGCTTGTTTGTGTGTC
>CABFOQ010024093.1:11242-33182 GCA_900660455.1 Gephyroberyx darwinii
AAGCGCCACGGAAGCGCCGCGGAAGCGCCGCGAATAGCACCGATCAGGCGCGTCGGAGTTTTGTTGATCACACCAGCCGCGAATTTCTCTGCGCCTGTCACCAAGCGATTCTGATCTCCGCTGGTTGTCAATGTAGGGGTTTGGTGTCTGTCTCTCTCTCTCTCTCTCTCTCTCTCTCTATCTCTATCTCTCTCTCTCTCTCTCTCTATTCAATTCAATGGGGCTTTATTGGCACGGAAACATACGTTTACATTGTAAGTGTGAAATAAAAACAAAAAATGTACGTACAATCTTTCTTTCTGTCTGCTTGTTTGTGTGTGCCTGGTCTCTCTCGCTCTCTGTTTAGACACTAGACTGTAAAAGTTTAGACACACACGACAAATATGTATACATATATATAGACTGGACAGCCAGCGCCGTCATCAAGCAGGGTTTTATTTTGAAATGTGTTATATTTTGTAAATTGACCGGATGCTTTATGTCGTTCCTGTGTCTGACTTCCTGCTCAGCTTGCCAGAATCGCTCGCGAATCCCGAAAAAATAGACCAGACGCCGAAACGATCGCTGCACGGCGTTGCCATTCGCGGCGCTTCGGCAGCCGGTGTGAATGGTCACATTGGTTAACATGGGTGCCGAAAGCAAACTGCCGGCGCTTTGGAGCCATTCGTCGCCATTCGTGGCGCTTCCGCGTCCAGTGTAATCCCGGCCTTAAATTATTGCATGAGTTACGTCCTTGTATAAAACCAGTCTGATCTGCAGATGCCAACTGTGGCAACACAACCTCGAGACGCTGCGCTAGAATTTTGGTCTAGATTTAATAATGAAATTGGCCGGTAAGACAAACATTCATCTGTTGGTCTACCCTTTTTGAGAATTAAAGAACTACAAGCCTCTGTTGCCAAGCTAGGAAGCACACCCTCTTCGAAAGACAGCACAGCAAGCAGTGGCTCTGTTAGACAGTCTTTGAATTCTTTAAAAAAATTCTGCCGGTAAGCCATCAGGCCCTGGAGCCGTGTTCTGAAATTCACTTATTACAGCTACCACTTCCTCCTGACTAATGGGTTTATCCAGCGACTCTTTTCAGACCTAATGCTAGTCTCAGATTTATTACAAGCCTTCATAAAATAACTGGAAGGTGGTATTAATATCCTTATTGTGGTGCAATCTATTTCCAAGATGGTCTTTAACAGCTGAAATAGCCTGTGATTGAGTTTTTTCACGAACTAGATTTGCGAAGTATCTACTCGGCTTATTTTCATATTCATACATTCTTTGTTTACAGAAGAATAGTGACTTTTCAGCCTCTGATGTAAGAATGGTTTCAAACGCAGTTTTAGTTGCATCGAGCTTAACTCTCACTTTATCCGATGGATTAGCATCATGTTACTTTTGTAAATCCAATAACTGATTCTCAAGCTCCAAGCGTTTGAGTGTCTGAGTTTTTCTCTGATGCACTGTGTATGAGATAATGGCATTAATGCTTTAGCTGTGTCCCCTAGCAGATGAGGCTTCACTTCTGGAATTTTGTTTTCGGTAAGAAAAAATTGGAACTGTTCTCTGAAATGATTCCTAAATGTGGGGTCTTTCAACAAATATTTTTTAAATCTCCAGCTACCACGCTGATGTTCTGCTGAGTGTGAGAGCTCTAGAAACACTGGTGCACAATCAGAGATCAAGATGCTGCCTATTGAACAAGAAAGCACTTTTTCTAGTGACGCCTTAGGTGTAAAAAAAGTAGTCAATTCTGGACTAGGTCTTGTGAACTTTCGAATAAAAAGAAAACTCTTTGTCCTTGGGGTGCAGCATTCTCCAGGTGTCAAGTAAATCTAACTCATTAAGACAATGTGCTAGGGACTGACCAAGTTTTGGATTGAATTGTGATTTGTTATGAGATTTATCAAGACGGTGGAGATAGCAGTTGAGGTTGCTAGCTACCACTGAGTTGGAAAAAAGAGAAAACATATGAGTTTGTAAAGACGGAGAGTGATTTGGAAGGGCGTAGATATTCATAAATGATGTATATTCCCCATAGAGGAAGCCTTTTATCATGACATATCGGCCCAGTTTGTCTGATTTAAACTCCACCTCAGTCAATTGAATTAAAATCTCTCTTTTCAATTTAAGGTGTTCTAATTCAGTTAAATGTGTTTCCTGTAGCAGGGCCACGTGGACCCTCTCCTTTTTAAGATAACATAAGATTTGTTTATGTTTTATGGGACTGTGGATGCCATGTACATTCCAGGAGCATACTTTAAGGGAAGCTGTGATCATCATTGGACACTGACAGAGAAGTTGGGTGGTTAGAAATTATTAATAATAATTATTAAACATTATTACACATTACTTGCGCCCTCTAATCTGCCATTAGGACTGTAAATGTGAAAAAAGAAAGAAAACATTGCAATATCAAACCTGTCACCTGTCAAAAAAAGAACAACAAACAACAAAAAACATATGTAACCCAGGAAAACCCTCAAACCCACCCCCCTGACAAATTACACCATTTTTGCTGTGTTGCCTCATACCTTCGCGTTGTGCCTACCAACACCTCTTTCCTGTTTTAAAATGATTGTAAAGCACAGCCTCTCAGAGTGTGCTGTTTCAGCATGTCTCTACATGGACTTGGACACACACCAATCTCATCCATGCGGTCACTTGGTCACTTGGCCTGCCACTGTAAAATCCAGTCAAGGAGACCTCCTTCCTGTGAGTGGAGAGTTTATAGGGAATAAATAAGTCAGTGGAATATTGAGGGGGAAAGGCGTGCAATATTAGACGAAGATGAAGGATATGTGCATTTACAGAGAGCTAATGAAGAGAGACTAAGACCAGGCTTATGTGTTCATGTCTTCTGGTTTCTGTAAGTATTCTGGCTGCTGCGTTTTGAGTAAGTTGGATATTTCTGCGTGAGGAATTGGGACTGCCAGAGAGTATTGCACCACAATAATCAATTCTGGAAGAAACAAAAAGTCACATAACCTATCACTGCATTAAAACAACTTTGGTGAAGCTTATGGTTAATGTTAAGGATTTGGTTAAATAAGAAAAACTTTTGCTGAAAACGAAATCTTTACTCATAGTGGAAAACTCCTATACATGAGTTGGGACTCAAACCGGGGTCACCAGAGTTGACCCATTTATCCACTGGACCTTCACACCCTTACTTTCCACTGCACTATTTCAATGTCAATTTCACACAATTTGTAGAATACCGTACAAAATTATTATTAATTTTCATAACTACAACTACAAGTTTGATATGAGATAAGGCTGCATGGCTACACATTTTGTTGTTTTGTTATTGTTTGTTTGTTTTGAAGAGGAAGAGGAAGGATAAGAGCTGATAACAACCCTTGATAACAGACGAGGTAAACTAATGTGAAGTTGAAACGAGTGCAATTGGAATAAAGTAAAGTAAAGTAAAACTGTTTGTGCCGTAAAGCAGATTTCCCACCAAATCTGACCTGATGGCACACAATGTAAATTGCAGTATAGAGGCTGGTGATCTTGGTCTCATATGTTTACGGGAATGTCTCAGAATTAATGTGGTAATGATTTATTAGTCTGATAAGTGACTTCTTAACTGCTTGGGGTCTAAAATGAGCATTTCACTCACATTCTTTGTATGTCTGGTGATTAAGCAAATGGATGGCACTGCTGAGGCAACTGGGGGGTCTTCAACCACAGAAAGTGAGACTGGCCTGGTGAAAATGTTTACTGCGGCTTGAGGGATGAGATGCAGCAATAAACACACACACACATACTCTCCCTTTCTCTTTCTCTGTTCTGTTACCACTAAGAAGCTGAGCAGAGCTATTTAAAGGGAAATTCCACCCTCGGATACTGTTATATATCATCAGTCTGTGATGTTCAATGCATTCCCGGAGTTATTTTGTGATGAGGTTTTGTAATTTACCTTTTTATTGGACCTACTTGCCCTGCAATGAAATTTCCCAGAATGCAACCCCCAGAGAACAGGCCTGCAGAAAGCAGAAAGATGGGAAGATTGTTTGGTGTGTGATTAGCAGAGAACCTACAACACAACTGTATAGGCAATTGGAACAATTGGAGTAAGCGAGTTTAGAGTGTCTCTTATTATTGATCCATACTTACTGATCCATCTAAATTATATTCAGTGGACAGATCACCAAGGTGATGCCTACATTTTTGCAGTGCAACGGCTCAATAAGATAAATATGTAGGGATTTTCCGTAGACTGTTGGCAATGACAACATTAGATCTTGCTCCAGAGGGTAAAGAGTACACAAAGCCTCTGTTTGAAAATCTTGTCAGTTCAGGGTAGTGTTTTGTGAGAACGAAAGTCCTGCTCGAAATTGCCATGGATTTCTGAAGTCTGGAGTCTGGAGTCTAGAAAGAAGCCCTTGCTCTTTCAGTCTGAGTGACGTTTAGGTTAGGTTTTAAATAGCTGAACATTGTTCTCCTATCATCCGCAAATGTCGCTGCACTGGAAATATCTCAAGGTATCATCTACTTTTGAAGACATAATGAGGACCTGCCTATGAGGACTGTCTTCAAATTCTTTCAAAAAATGTGCTTTTAACTACATTTAACTGCAAAACATCATGAGGAACATTATTCTCATCCTGAGCCACAGTATACAATCATAATGATAGTGTAATTACCACCATAACAAAATCATGACAAATGAATTTTCCTCAAAATAACCCTGATTACAACCATGCCCTGTGCTGTTTAACACATTAACAAGCCTTTGGCTCCTTGTTAATTACTGTCACAGCATCAGCGGGCTGTGTAATAATACTTATTTGGTGGATTTGACGCGGTATCACTCTCTCTTCTGTATCTTAGCCCTGTTGCTCTCCACTGTATGCTGTCCAATACAGCAGAAACGCCATAAAAATAGCCAAAATAGTTCCAAGAAAGAAAGCATGTGGTTATTGCGTTTGAGTTTTATTGTGGTTCTTCTCAGAGCAGGCTTTCCTGAACATGGGATCAGTATCCTATTTGGGGTTCCATTATTAAAATGGGGCATCATGAAGAATTCCTAATTAAATGGCGATCTGATTCACTATGTAGAACAGAAAATGTTTAATGACGTGAAGACAACAATCCATGTATATTTAAGCAGTTTTCTGACCTCAGTATGGGCCTGCCAAATAAAGGTTGGCAATTCAAAGGTAAAAGTTTTTTTTTATATCACTACAGGTTAGAGATGGTAAAGGTTAGCTCTTCCTTGGGGAGTTGAACAAACCTTCACGAGAAGAAGGTGGTCCGTAGACGGGAGACTGTAATGAAGGTCTAACTCTCACCCTCTCTTGCCCACTCTGCCTCGCTCTCTGTCAAAGCTTGTCTGCTATTTGTGGCATCATAAAAGGAAATGTCGAGTCTGAGTCTCACGGGTAATACTGTGTTATTTTGAGTTTGCTTTTCCTGTTAGGAAAGTTGATTGGTTAGACATATTGTGGGATGTACTACACCGACAGACCACTTTGCTAAGAAGACTTAGAACAGTTGTGAGATTGATTTAATATGTCTGTGTGTTTGTGTGTGTAGAACCCTGTCAGATAAAGTAGCTTTCGCTGCAGCTTAAAGGGGGATAACGCTTAATTGAGTTGAAGTTCGCAACAGTAGACGTGATCAGATTTGATCTCGGGAATGTGTTTAAGGAGAAGAGAAGGAGACCTTAATTTATAATCCAACGGGTGAAAAAGCTGGTCCATCACCCTGGATGCTTTTGGAGCCATTTCCATTATTAACCACCAGAAAAACATCTTATTGTTTAACCACTAATAAGTAAGTGCTGGATGAAACTGAAGTCATTATCAAAATCAGACCTTATAGTTAGTGTCATCTTTCATCGAGCTACTTTAAGGAGGAAAATGGAGAATGTTGGGGAAAATCAGTGGACGCTGACATCAGTCAAGACCTTCATCTGAGTGTCTGATCAGTGACTCCTCCCCACTTTTCCTCTCCTAGAGCCCCCATGGGTGCCTCAAGTTAATAACAGACGCCATAATGTCATTCACAGATGTCTGCTGTTGACGGTAATACATTTTATTTTCCGTGTTCAGTCTGTGTGTCAGAATTCAATTTCTCCCCTGTTCCCAAGTGGCTCTGCTGTATTTCTGTCTTGTTCACAACTTTCCCAGTGGACCCCCAAGCGAGGTTTCTATCTGGCAAACGGGCAGCCTGCAAGATAAACAAGTAATAAATAAATAACTGCCCAAAAAAGTATATTAGTTGGTCTGGAGCTCCTGGTGGCCCAGTCTGTTGTGACATAAAAGAAACACCTAATCTATAAAAAAATCTATCACAATTTTAGCAGGCTGGAGCTACAGTGCTATTGGCTCTCAGGCTCGTACACTGTTACAGTCCATGGTTTGTGTGTGTTCATATGTGTCCATTGGGCAGCACTGAATCATCCTCACAGTGACATTAACCATTTTCATCAGATCAGTCTCACGCTCTGTGGTTGGAGGTCCTACAGTGGCCTGTCTCCAGAGATAGAGAGCAAATGAGAGTAATAGTGTTTCCACACAAAATTCCATTAAAGCTTTAATCTGCAATTTGTGATTGAGTGCAGCTGTGCAGGGAATTGCAACAAAATACATACATGTTTACCCTTTCTGCATTTGGGGAGCGACAGCTTATTTACAACACTCCATTTATTTCATTTCAGCTCAGAAAGTTGGAAAAATATGTTCTCTCACCGGGTGTGCTAGTGCTTTGGTCTCGACTACACTAGGACGAACGCTGAGTCAATATTGATCGGGTGCCTGGAACGGTTTCTCAGTTTGTATGTGGAGGATCAGTAGATGTAGAGTCAGACAGTCCCGGGTTATCTTTTTTCCCACGGTGCAAGATATGGGCAGCAGGAGCCAAATTCATGTCAGTCAGACAGTCAGTTACTTAAAGCTGCATTCACTAATTTACGGCATCGAGCAGTTTTGAGTTGAATTGCAACAGTTTCTTTTTGCATTTAGGAGATCTCCCTGGAGGATTGGATGGAGTTCGAGCGGGGCCTTTTTTTGAGAGGCAGCCAGCCGTGGGTATTTGATGCCCTGATAGTGCATCGACATGGGCTTCCTCCATCCGCTGAGGTGCCAGGAGAACCTTGGTGTGTGTGTGTGTGTGTGTAAACAGCAGGGAGATGCCCACAGCGTTGTGGCTAGGAGCCAGCCCTCTGCATCAGCAAACTGCCTTCACTCCCTGTATTGCCCCGCGTAGTCACAGGAACTACAGGGAGGACGTTATGGTACTCGGCCGTGCAGGGGAGCCTGTGGATAACAGTCGGGCCTGCATTTTTCATGTAGAACTTTTTTTTAATAAAAGCTCATGTTTAATGCTGTAATTTATTCTTTTAAAAGATGACAATATGCACATTATAAATTACTGCAATGTATATGCTCTATTTGTGAGTATAACCTGCGGGACAGATCATTAGACATTTCACCAGTACACTACATTTCCACAGTTATGCTGTAATTTTCAGCAGTGCTTGCTTATATATTTTCATATAGGCGATATTTCAAATTCAGTGATACATATTATTTACAAATAATCATGTCCTTTGTCTCCATTTGTATGCTTGGCCAGGTGTTGTCATTGGAGTAGAATTCAGTGCAGACACAGATCCACTGCAAGACAATTAAAGGTACACACCTGTATTTACCATTAAGAGCTGTCAGTCCAAGTATTTCCTGTCCTCTTGGATCCTAAATGGTGTGTTCATTCAAAAACATGTAGGAGGAGTGTAATGGTCAGACACTTTATCATAAAGATGAAAAATGAAAAAACAGCTAACAACTAAATAGCTGCAGAGATTTTTTTTAAAAAAGAGGGGGGGATGGGTCATGATACGTAAGAGATAGACTGGATGTTAGGTGCACTGAGGGAGGGAAGATTATAAAAAGGTTATATATGTGTGTAACCTGCATGTAACGTGAGATTGAAGACATTTGTCCATTGTTGAAATCAGTGGACAGTAGGGGAGGAATACAAGGAAAAACTGTAGAGTGACGCTTCATGCATCACTGTGCCATGAAGACCATCTTATGCAGGCTAAAGGACTGATGCAGAGGTTGGTGCAGATGGAGAAAACACAAGACTGGAATGATAGATCAATCATTAATACACAAGATAAGATGTTACCATCCCTTGGATAGTAGGAACATCTCTTCTGCCATGAAAATTTGCCAAGGCGCCTTTTATCCTCTGACATTTATACAACCTCCCTATTCAAAGGTATTCTGTCATTTGTTCAAGTTCCCATATTTTGCAGCTTGTGATTTTCGCAACTAGAGTGTTAATTTATGAGCTGCTATGTTGTACAATATGTGACTTCTTCTCTACAGTTTGTTGTTATGTGAGTGTAGGCCAGGCTTAAGCAACATAATGCACCATTTGATCTAAAGGGTCAAATGATGACTCTTTTGATTTCTCTTTACCTGCTTTAGAGAAATGTAGACGTTCAGCACCTTGGAGAGCGACACGACCGTAAAGGAAAACAAACACACACTGAATAGGCCTGAATGAAAAAGAAGAATTTAGGCTATTTCATTCAAACAAAACTCAGAAAATGTTCCACCAAAGTCACACATTTTTTCGCTCCAACTGCTACCACCATAGGCATCCTGCCTCACCCTTACTCATACGCTCACCTGGGGGCGTGGCTGTTGTAATTAGTCCCATCCCCTCTCCAGCATAATGTTTACAAAACAAGCACAGACGTGGGACGATGCAATGTCGATGTGGGGTGCATTTTCACCAATTGTACATTGTAGCTTTAAAGCGGCTCCATTTTCTCATGACCTGGGCCAAACCTCATTGTAATTCCACTCACTGGGTACTCTAGTAATTGGAAATGTTCAGTGGCTTGCAGAAAAGTTTTTTGACAGGGTCAGAAAAGTTTTGTCTTAATGAAACCAAAATAGAATTGTTCAATGTATAAAGAAACTTCTCCAGTTCAAGCAGAGGAGAAACTTGTTTTATTAACTTCACAAGTTATAGTCTTGGTCCCCTTGTTTTGTGCTTGTGTTCAGTTCAATTCGACTGCCTATAATCATAGTAATCAGCTATGGGAATTCTGATTTAGGTTGGATTTTCCTCAATTTAGATGTAGATTCAAAAGCCGGCTGTGATACAAGTGGTACATACAAATGTGCCTTATTTTGTAATGGTCTCCTCCAGTGACCCCAGACCATTCAAATTTCTAAATTGTCTAGACTCAGATGTTTCATTCTGGGACATTTGACTTTATCCTTGCAGTTATGTTCAGTGGCCCAGATTCACAAAAGGCTTCCACTAATACAACAGTGTGGCTGGCAGCCATAAATATTGTTTAGAGTGGATGTGGATGTAGTTTCCAAATGCTTTTTAGTACCATTGTTTTACTTTTTTTACAGGGTATACTGTGTGTATTTGTTTTGCTCTCTTTGAAATGTCACATAGGTGGTGCCATCCATCATTTATGCTTGCCTCCTTTTGGGAGGGTCGCACAGATTTTTCATTCATCCACACAGAAGTACACACACAAGGTAGAAGATAGGAAGATAAGAGCGGATGCAACTGCAACAGAAAAGTTATATAATGAACAGTGTAACAAATTGCTTGGAAATGCTGGTGAAATACTGTATGGTAATGAGTAACAAGTAATGTGTTACTTTGCTGAGTCATGGTTATGCTCAGCAGTGTGTGTATGGTCTACCTTAGCGCCACTGGGGTTTCTAATACATTCAAATGATTAATTACACTCTTATTAGTTCATTGTCTGGCTTTCTCACCAGGCCCTCTCTTCCCCTTCCCTTCCTCTTATCGGCACTCTCTACAATAATAAAATACTTTTATTTCAACTCTCGCTCTCTCTTTGTGTGTGTGTGTCTATGGGCAATTACAGTTCTGGCCAATTGGCCCTTGCATTTTATGCAGATAATGTACAATGTCTATAGAAATAATTGGAAATTAAAACAAATTTCGGTCTTCACACGTTCATCTGTTTTATTCAACAGCGCAAGATCAGTAAGAATACACATATTAAAAAAAATCTTTTATAGCTTCAAAATAGAAAAGTGGCTATGGCCATGATTATTTGCAACCTTTTCTAATTCTAATGACTGCTTCCAAACGTTCCTGCCCCTTTCTGCTGGCAGTTTCTCCTACTCTTCAACTGCTCAAGAGTGCTCCAGTTCTTCAGTGTTTGAATTCCTTTGACCAACTACACATTTTAGGTCTCACCATGGGTTCTCAATTAGATTGAGATCAGGACCTATCACTGGCCACTCCAGAATAGTCCAATGTTTTCTCTTGAACCATTCCTGGGTGCTTTTGGATGTTTTGGGTCATTGTCCTGCTGGAGGACCCATGACCTTCGATTGACACCCAGTTTTCTGACACTGGGTAGCACATTTTGCTCCAAAATGCCTTGGTAATCTTCTGATTTCATAATGTGCATGATACGTTGAAGACATCCAGTACCCGAGGCAGCAAAGCAGCCCCACAGCATTATGGAACCTCCACCATATTTGACTGTGGGTAGGGTGTTCTGGGGCATCTGCAGACCACAGGGTACGACCAGCTGGAGAGGACCCAGTTGCTTTCTGACAATAAGTTTAAGTTGTGATTTAAGTTCAGTAAGTAAAAGTATCATTTTGTCATCGTAATCCTACCTCGTGTGATCTGTGGCATGCATTTGCCCTCAGAATGGGCTTGTGACCCCTAGCTTTTCCCAGATGGTGCCACGTTTTCTTTAAAAACCTAATTTCATCATCTGTAACCAAAGTGCTGATCTGCATTGCCAGAGAGCTCTAATTTGGTTTCATCAGTTTCTCCAGGTGGGTCTTGGCAAAGATCGTCCAACTTTTCTTGTGTTTCTATTTCAGCAGTGGCCTCCGACCGACCTTGATTCAGTGTCAGGCGTGTGGTACATCTTGGTACACGATGAAATTGTTAGTGTTGAAAGAAATATCTAATAAATATCTAACTGTTTGTGATCATGGGCACTACATTTTACATCACGTTCCTAATTGTCATCGCTAGCTTTTCTCTGTGTGGACAAACCAGCCATTATGTCTCAACTGCCCACGAAACAAGCATATTATTTCCATTACCACGTCCCTGTTCTATTTTGTTTCCAACACATTGCAGCAAAAACACAAAAACATCACGACTCCAATTTTTGTGTTTTTCCTTGTTCATTTCAGTGATGATAAAGTGTTGGGTGAAATTCATGAACCTTGTCAATGGAAACACAGTAAGATTGCATAATGTCAAAATGCATGGCCATCTCAAATTTTTGTTGCAGTTCCTGAAAATAGGAAAATACACTTGAGGTGCACCTGTTTTTTTGTTTTTTTTAATAACAGTGATACATTCATTGTTCCTATTCCCTGTTCCATTTGCCATTGTTGAAGTTGGCATGGCTAAAAGCATTATCGTTCACAGCCTGCCAGGCTAATCTCACTCCACAATGAAATGCCTCCCACAAGTGGAATGTGTGGGCAGCTTTTTGAAGCGGACCGAAAAGAAATAGAGGCTCTCACTGATAAACGCAGACACACATATATGAGCATGTGTGTTACGCACATACTTAAACATATACCTGCATACACAGGCACATTCTTGCTTCTCTACGTGTGACAGCCCTCGACAAATTGGATAGACAGAACATGTCCTCTCTCTCAACTTTCTCACTTCTCTACATATGGCATCTTTTGATAAAATAGACTTGTGTGGGCGAAGGATCAGACTATCACATCCTTGCTTGCTAGTAATGTGACTGGTATGGCCCGTGTTTGTGAACCATACAGGTGGTGTACATAAAAGAGAAATGATCAAATTTAATCTTATGAATGTATTTGCATTATTAACTGCCAGCAAAAACTCAAAATTCACTAATCGATTAATATGTTGTGATTGAAACAGGTGAACTGCTGTGAACACAAGGTTTTGGTCTCCCACAAGAAATTGTTGGGGGCGGGACTATGCGTCATGGCTGTGTCCATCGGTAAGTCAAACAGGAAATCTCAGGTGACATCTCAAATGCCACTTGTCGGATTTTGATGAAACTTGGAGGGATGATGCATCTTATTGATTCCTGCATCATTCGTAGGGGGCAACAGGTTTACTTGCTTAGCGGTGGTTTAAGGGGTGGCCCAGTGGTTTGTGAGACCATCCCATAACAACAAAAGTCATACATTTAATCCCTGGAACAACCAGTGTGTGTCCATCAGCAGTCATATGTCCTGTCAAAGGCCTTAACCATTGCCTGTTCACTGACTGTAGAGCTAAATGTCTCAAAGCCTTTTATCTCGACAACTCTGACAGCTCGAATCCGATTTCAGCAGAACGATTCATCTAGATTTGAGATGCATTAACGTGATTTGTCCTTCGCTGCCTCGGGCTACATTGACGAACTCCCCTGCTTTAGGGGAATCGTCCATAGGCGAAACAGCCTTGGATGTTTCAGAGGGAGACAGGTCAGATCGCAGCCATCTGTCAGCCATACACGTCCCAATGTGGTGGATGGTATCATTAAGCGGGCACCATAATATATCAAATTCCCATATTCTGCAGTAGCACAGATTGAAATAGAAAGGAGATTTCCATGCTATTGCAGTAGACTTCACACATGACCATCTGATGGACATGCTGCTTGAATTAAATCAGTGTCCAACTCCCCTGATGACTGGACACCCGGTGGCACAGTCTGCTGAGGGTAGCTCAGCAGTGCCCTTCCGTCCACCTGTAGCTGATAAGCTACAGCCGTTACGAGTTACACGCTTTTCAAATGAAGTCAAACCAATTCAAGGTGCGTGGCTCTGATGTTACAGCATTGGCATTTTAAAGATGGCATTTTTGCTTTTATTTGACAGCTTGTAGTAGAGAGAGACAGGAAAGTGACATGTGACACAGGCCCAGAGCCAGAGTAGAACCCAGGATGTTGCCATTACATGGTTATGCGCTGTAGTCAACTGAGCCACCAGGACGCCTGAGCATCATCAATGCTCTTCACATGCCCTTTTTTTCTCGGGGGCTGTTGCTCCACCACTTTTTAAAACTATATTCCTTTCTTCACTCACTCCTTTCTTGTGTGTGTATCTAGTCAGGGATGTGCAGAAGATAAAAAAAAATTTCATTGCATGTAAAAATGTATGTGACAATAAATGAATCTTAATCTTAATCACTTGTATTTCAGAGTTTGAAGTCTTTCTTCTTAGGTCTCTTTGCCATGGTTTCTCCGCCTTTCCATCAGCACTTTCTATTTGACCTTTAAGTCAGCGTGCCCTTTTATGGGATTGCGAGGGCGTCGACATCAACAAGCATTCAGTTTACAGACAACTGGCATTCATCATCACATACGAGGAATCGCACATGTTTCGTGAATCCCATGTTGGCTTTTCGTTGGCACAAACAAAAGAGGAATTCAAGAATTTTTGGAGTGCCCTTTGTTTCGTTAGGATAATATGGGACACCCTGGCAATCAAGGTGTACGTACCTCTATTGTGAAGCAGTTCCCGAGATTTTAGAATTGAACGGTGTGATGGAAGAATGAAAAAATTATGAAAAGGCACACAATTATGCTTTAAAGATTTTGGTGGAGAAGAAGAGGGGGGAGCCTGGTTGATTGCTATTTCTGTACCCTCTCCATCACCTACCATTCAAGTCTGGCTAGTGAGGACAATTTTAAAGCAGGAGGTAAAAGTTCCATCCCTGTAAAAATCATTTTCTTTACCATAATGATAAAAATGGTTTCAAAACTGCTTCAGGACACAGCGAAATTGCAGCCATGGTCACAAACAACAGCATAGAAATTGAGTGTATCCAATGTTAATTACTCTGGAGAATATGCTTGGTTAAAAGGTCTGACATTCAGTAGGCACTTCTGGCTGGCTGAAGTGTCTACAATTGTGGTAGATCAAGGCTTTGATTTCAAAGCAACGAATCCAAAGACAGCCACTTAAACGAGGAACAAACAAAGAGCGAAAAGCTGCAATTTGCTTTTTCGCTGTAAACCGTAATTGCATATTATAAGAACAAGGGCATTTAGACAAGGTAATCTTTCCGCTGGCAGTTGGCCCAACTCACACAGAAAAGTAAGGCAAAGCTTATCAGCAGAATAATGTTCAAGGTTTCTGCAGAGATTGCAACACTATTTGTAGGAATTTATATGAATACTTCTATTTAATACTATATATTGCTGTGTTTTTCCACTAATGAAAAATGGGCTATATTTTCTGTTAATTAGACGCTGCCATGTATCTGAAAGACTACCTTAAAATGCAAATGCCATTCCATGCTCAGTGGTGTTAGGTTTTGCCTGAAATTCAACTATGTAACTACTACTAGCTGAAAAAAAAGGAGTTCCGGCTTGCTGGGTTAAAGCAGAACTCTGGCCATTTTCAACCCGGACCCCATCTTCACATCATGCCAATCCATTCTGACTCACAATCTCGTCGATCGCTTCACTATAGAGCTGCTGATCAGCTTATGATGATGTAGGACGGAGTAAGAAAGGATTGAAGGTATGAGGGCGGGAATGTAATTAAAAGAAAAAAGGGAACAGAAGGAAGGAACGAAGGCTAGGGTGAAGGAAAGAAGGGAGGAAGGAAGAAGGGATGGAAGAAAGAAAGAACAAATTTAAGTAGGGGGAATTATTCTAAAGCTGTCATGGTTAGTAATCTGATCTGCATGTTAAAACGTGTGTGGGAAGGGAGATGATTATCCTGCTGAGACCAAAAACAGCAAATCTAATTTAGAAAAGGGGGGGTGACGCATGTATCCACACACACACACACACACACACACACACACACACACACACACACACTACCAGTAAAAGAAGAGAGATTTGACCACAACCTATACCAGAAACTAGCAGAGCACATTAGTCACCAGCCCAGGCATTCCAGGCAACGATGACAAACACACACCTGCAATCTGCGCGCATACACACACATACACACACACACACACACACACAAACATACACACATATGTGAGAGAACTTTTGCTCTCACATGTGTACATTACAACATTCAATAACACTCAGTTTATTCACAATCTTAAGTTTGAAGATATACGTTACCACAGTTGTGTCATCATCGTTCTCCTCCCCTCTCTCTCCCTAGAAATGGCTGAATCCTCAGTCAGCTTCAGAAACCTTCTTCACGGCCCAGCCATGCGACCACATCTCCCCAGTGGAGGTGTCTGATGTCTGGGATGTGGTCCCCTCCAGACCCACCACCACCCCTACATCGACTAGTGCCCTGCTTCACTCTTCACATCAAAACTGCCCCTCTGGTGACTTGGGCAGCAGTGGTGGTGTTGATCATTCCTCTTCCTCCTCTTTGTCCAGCTTCTCAAACCTGGGCTATTTCTATTCTGGCTACCCCAGTGACCCCCTGCAGGTTAACCACACGCCTGTCTACTTCAGCTATCAGGATGATTTCCACAATACACACAACAGCCACAACCTCCACCTCTCCCTCTGCCCCTCCCTCACCAGTTCCCCATCCTACGAGCGATTGCAGTGCAACAGAAGCCAACACAAGAGGGAGCCCCAGAGCCCAGACTCTGGCTTTGGGATTGGAAAGGAAGATCAAGAGGACGAGGTGGAGGAAAGAGATGTGGATTTAGATGGGGAAGAGGTTTCAGGTGATCCCCAGGGCTCTCCTCTTCTCATCTTCCCTCTCCACCTCCCCTCCCAGATGTGTCCCCCATCCTCTCCTCCACCCTCCCCTCACCCTCCCAGTGTACCCCAGGTACACCCTGATAACCAAGGGCTGGATGTACGTGTGGTGGTGCCCAGTGGCAGTTATGTGGCTTGGCCAGTGGGTAGCGCTATGTGCAGGTCTTCCTCTATGGCTGTGGAGCCCTCGAAAGCAGGGTACCTTACCCTCAAAGAGCTGCAGACCACCTACAGCAATAAGTCGATTTGAATCATTGGCTGAATCCATATTCAACCATTTTAGCCTAAAATGTGTTTAGTACATTTTGCAATGTAGCAGATCTAGCAGTCATTTGCTGTAATTGTTGCTATGATTGCTCCGTAGCACAATAACAGGAGTTTAGTGTCACTGTGTCAGTGTTAGAGTGTCACTGACTCAGCATGGTACAAGGACAACCTGACCTTGAATACAATGCAAAGGGACAGTGCCAATTCACTGTGGCTTTTGTGTAAAACTGCCAGGTGATTGTTTGTTATACCACAATTCATCCAGTGTTGTGAACTGTTTCAAATTCAAACCAAAACCTTGTTTGTACATCTTGTTTGTAATCCTTATGAGTTATTGTACAGTTTTGTATAAGCACATTTAGAACGATGTGCATTATGTTATTGTTGAAGTAAGACTCCTAACTATTACATCATACTATCCTCCTCTTTATGCTGTTGGTCATGGAGGACGTTGCTGCTGTCGTGGAAAAAACACATAAAAGCAGTTTGGGTGTTTTTCTTACTTTTCATTACCCTTCAGCTCTTGCTAAAACCCCACTGCATAAAAAAAAAAAAAATTACGTGAATAGTTATGAGCTACTTTTAATAAAGTGCCGCATAGTATTGTGCTTTAGAGTCACATGTAAAGATTTGGTATTATATGACGCGTATTATCCCAAGCACAATGTAAGCAAAGATTTACCGGTTTGAACAGAAAGGCAGCTGGTTTGCCATTGTTGTTGGTCTATCTTATATTGCTTTAAATTCATTAAACAATATTTCCACCTGAAATGTATTGTTTTGGGTTTTTTTATAATTGAATGTTTCAGAAATACAGATGTTCTCATGCCGCAAATGATTTGCACTTTGTAGACAATTATCTTCCATATATTCCATAAAGAGTTTTGCCTGCATGTCCACAATTATCAAATTTAAGATGATGAGGTATGATATTTGTCTCTGAAATCCAATTTAGAAAAAAAAAAGTCAGATGTCACATGTCAGATCTTTGTAATTCATGCTGTTGCGGTTGTTTCTATACGTATTTTTCCATTGCACTCACTGACATCTTGTCTGTGACCAAAATAAAACCTCTGGTAGAAATGGGTCACCCTTTGACTTCCTGTATCATGGTGGAATCAGGGCTGAAGGTGGGCATGTGAACTGACATGTGAGCGTGAGTGTAAGAATGAGAAACTGAAATGTGTGTTTGTGTCGTTAGAAGTTCAATTCAACGGTTGTGATTCATGTATATTCACAAGGAAGTATCCTGAGAGATAAATACAGAGAAATGGTCATTGTATCACAAAGTTCATTTCTAATATAGGCTGATTTTGTGTGCCTCCACATGATGTACTGTAGGTTTGTGCGCATGTGTGTGCATGTCTGCTTCTGCGTGTGTGTGTGTGTAAGTTTGTGTGTTTACATGTCCTGTCAGGTGGTCCACTGTGTGTGGGTGAGTCATCGTGTGTAATAGAATGTGGTTTGACATTTAACTCTGACACAACTAGTGACATCCGTTCACCTAAGAAAGAATTTGAAATATGTAACCATGACAGAAAGACACCAGACATAGTATCAAGATGATGTTATATAAAAAACTATATTCTATATGTGTTTGTAAATAATATGGAATAACCATATAATCAAGACATAAACTCAACAACTGAATTACAGTGCAAAAAAACAGTGTTCATCATAAAGAGTCCATACCCCTTACATACAATTTTATATAGCCTTTCATTAACTGTGGCTTGTGACTCAGCATTGATCGCTGCTATATTAAGCTGCCCTGATTCAAGATTAAATCCAAAACTATTCAAAACTTTATTTCCATCTCATAGAGATTGAAATTTGCCCCAGTGCAGCTCAAGTTAAAAATTCAGCTACAGGAGACATTTGCAACTACAAACACACAAATATAAACACACGCCAACTCAGATTATGTAGTAGATTATGGTGTTGCAAATATGCTGGTTCTCCATGGGACAAGAGGCTTTGATGCAGGCTGTATTTTTCATTTTGTCCTGGGAAGAAAAAGTTCCCTGAAAAGGATCCCTGATGTAGTGTGTTCATTCTACCACTAGGTGACATTACAAAACTGAACTACAAAACTGAAGCAGGGCATCCTCCTCCTCCTCGTCTCTGGCATCTGCATCATGTCACTTTCTCCAGTACAAATCAGTAATTTAACATGTATTTTATCCATTCATTTCATTCACCATTGCACTAATTCACCCAGTAACATCCTGTCTTGTCAAATTCACTGGTTGTGTCCAACTGGTGTCGCTGCAGCTGGATGATTGTACGTTAGAGCCTCAGTCTATTTGAGTTTCCCCTGCCTGCTCTGTCAATCACCTAGCCAGCTTGGTCCCAGATGGGTAGAAGAAATGGAAAGAGAGAGAGAGAAAGACAGAGAGAGAGACTGAGAAAAATACCCTCTCTTAAAAAAACACAGGGCTTGTTTTGGATGTAACCCAGAGTAGAATGAAAGGATGTGGGGTTGGACTGACCGCGTGTCTTACCCTTTTTATGTGGATTAGAAACAGACAACCAGACATCGCTATCAGGAAGAGAGACATGCCAGCAATCCTGACCGACACTGGGGCCAAAACGATGGGGAGGGCCACCATAAAACTGGTTGTATCGCAGCAATTCGGATAACCGGGGACAAATGTTTGAGTGTCTTCCGAAGTCTAAACTTATTTTCCATTTATTCCAGATGGATTTACTGGACACCAAATGGAAAGTTACATGTTTGGGAGGGGGTACAAGTACAAAGCAGGACTTCTGAGATGCTACAGCTGTATATTGTACACATATATTCCGTTTTTTTCTGACACATTAAGGATGAAATGACATGGCATAATTTCAACAGGATTTCAGTTCATAAATTCTTCCTCTGATTTCTTCTGATGTCTGCACAGTCAACACACAATTTTCCAGAACACGCCAGGCAATAATATTTTTCATAAGAGTGTAGCTGTTTGCTTCACCTTTTGCTCCAAGTTACACCCAGACAAATACTTCTGTCTTCCCTCTGTTGGGTCGGCTTTATGAGCAGTGAAAAATCAGAGGTTATGTTGAGGTCACCAGTCAGCACACCCAGGTGTGTAAGAGCAAATGGTACACCTGTAAGGTCATAGGGTCAAAGGCCATGAGACATATCCACTAACTGACCTCCAGGGTCAAGCAGAAAAATGTAAGATAAAAGAATTCCTATCTGTGAAAGGGGGAGAGAGGCAGAAAGAGAGTGTGTGAGAGAGAGAGAGAGCGTGCTAGGTGTACGATGATACGGTGTTCATGACATGATGGTGCTGCTGGCTCTGCCACTAAAACACAATAAAGTAATGGAGTTCATAGAGCAAATGGGGAGCCACATGAGATGATTTAAGACTCTTTCACCTCCAGTTATCATATCACCTGAAAGAAAAGAGCAGCGATAGTGGAGGATTACTGGATACTGGAGGGAGCCAGAGAGAAACGGCCTGATTCTTACAATATAAATAAGAAAGCAGACAGCAAAGGTTCAAGGGAGGATAGCATGAACTTGGATCTGTATCAAATGGGTTCACATGAGTCCCTTAATAGCTTATACGGGAGGGAGAAGAAGAGGAACGCTCTCCTGATGTAATTGCATAACAGTCTGTGGAGCCTCAACCCTCGGGACCCCAAGGCAGTAATGTTCAACAGCTGTGCTCACGTTACACGTGTGCACAAATCTGAGCTCAGCTTCCTCTTTTGCTGTGATGGTAATGGCAACTCTACTATTCAAACAACTGCTATTGGGGTCATCAAATAGGGAGGCAGTGACATTTTCCTCCTTGGTGCACATTTGCCAATTTTCAGTAAAGAGATAATTACAGTTAAAAGGTATGTGGGTTTTTTTACCTGAATTAAAGCGGTAAGTGTGGGTGCATGATTGAATACATTCCTGTGTTTGTCCATGTCTATTTCTGTGTGTGTGTCTGTGTGTGTGTGTGTGTGTTCTCTAAAAAGTAGAGCACTGCTCTACTTTGTGTATCTTTACATGATTCACATGTCAAGGCAGGTCAAGTGTGAGTGGATAGGAAAGCACTGGTGCAACATGATGGCAGTCCGCATACAGAAAGCCTTTTCACAACCATCCTCTATCTCTGGTCACCCCAACACTAAGTGGGAGAACTACTAGCCTTTTCTTAAAGGAATACACTGAGTTTTGGGAGATTGGCCCGTTTGTCAACTTATACTTAAGTGATAAGAACATAGACACCAAATCATCCAAGTGTCCCCAGTAGATCCTTCACCCCATGCTAGCACTTTAGCATATGCTATGTTAAGTGGTAGTAGATGACTAGCATGATCTCAAAAGTGAGAAAATGAGGACTACTGCCAGGGACTACTTTCCCTGTTTCCATAGGAAGTGATCGTGGTGGGAGCTGCACAGCAGATGAATATGTGGTTGTTCATCTGAAATAGTTCCACAAATTCACCTGGCTACATCAGTTGTAATGACTTAATGATATTTCATTTTTAAAATGTATGAATCTACATTACATATAATAAATAACACCAACTAACACTAACACTAACTTTTTAGGTCACAAGTCAGCCCTCTTACTTTGGATAATGCCAGTTGCTTACTGTCACTCAACATAGTGTATACTTAAGAGTTAGCATGGAGCATCATGCATGGCAAAGAAATGCCCCCCCGGGGATCAATAAAGTACCTACCTATCTATTTACCTACCTATCACATCCAATGATCTACCAGCGACACAAGGATGATTTTTTTTAGATTAGATTAGATTCAACTTTATTGTCATTGCACAAAGTACAAGTACTGAGACAATGAAATGCAGTTTGGCATCTAACCAGTATGTACATATATATATAGTGTTAATATAAGTATATACTCTGCACTTTACTGCTATTTGCACTTCTGGTTAGTGTCTGTTCTCATGACTTAACTGTTTTAGTCATGAGCCAGTGCAGATCGGCAGCACATCATCCTACTGACCTTTTACCACACCCTAAATTGCTGCAATGGCTTGGCTATTTTGGAAGGCTGAATCAGGCGGATCAGCCCACCATGTCTGAGACTGGCTATAGAAAACACTGCTGCTGCCAAATCTCCCTGCAACACAGGCTGTCCTCAAGGCCCACTGCTTGAGGGTCTTAAATGTTATTCCCTTTCTTTTTTCTTTCTCCCTCTTTCTTTTTCTCTCGGTGTCTCTTTCTCTCACTCCAATAATTAATGCCTCTCTTAAATTCTCTCTTTCTGTCATCTGTCTCTGCTTAACTCTAAACATCTATATCTAACTCTTAACCTGAAGCAGAATGTAACACTGTAACTCCCCCACATTCCCTGTCTCTCTGTTTATGTTTCACTTTTTGCACTGTAACTCTCTCTCTCTCTCTCTCTCTCTCTCTCTCTCTCCCTCTCCCTCTCTCTCTCTCCCTCCCTCTTTCTCTATCTCTGCAGCTGCAGCAGATGGGAGGCCTGAGAAATTGAGGAGAGGAATTCAGCATAGCGGAAATACAGAACTGGAGGGGAATGACCATCAGTTTCCTTGAGTTTGTAAATAGACACTAGATACACACACACACACACACTAGGGTGTGTGTATTAAATGATGGGTTATAGGGTTACTTTCCAATACTTCTGTTTTCTGTCCAGGATAACAGGGGACACAGTAAAATGCCTTAACAGACCTGAGATCTGAGAGCATTTCAATTGTCACATTCCACTCTCTGTTATTTGTAGCTCTGCCACTCCAGTAATGCTTCTGTCATATTCCCTTGCAGTGTATCAGAGCTGTGTCACAGTCTACTCTGTCACAGGCTATATGTCATGTCAGATTTCATTCTCAAATGAATAGAGAGACACTTGCGGCCAGTGCTTCGCTCCACGCCAGAGGCTGAGGGAAACTGAAATGTGCACAGAGCCAACTGGGCTGTTGCACACTGTTGCTTCTGTGTCCTCCCTCTGCAAAGTTATGGAGGAATTGGTTTTCATAGAATAAAACAATCAATCATCAAACGGAA
>CABFOQ010024094.1:0-10484 GCA_900660455.1 Gephyroberyx darwinii
CTACTGTCACAAATTGCATATGTGAAACTGGCTCCTAAATATATAAAACAAACTACATGCATATATATTTTTAGGCATTGGGAGCCACAAGGTGAGTCAAATTAAATTTGAAGCTTCTGGAGAGGAATTGGGTGGAAATTAAGTTGTTGGGGGTAGTTAAAGTGATGGCTAGCCATTGGCTATGGGGGGAAAGCTCAATAATGGTATAATCCTTTAATATAATAGCTCTATGAAATCATGCAGAGCAATCGTTCCCTCCTTTGCCTTACATTCTTCATGCAACTACATGGCCATGAATAAAAATGCATTTCATGAGGTTCCCATTGGGCCATTACAGGTGGAGGGAGTGGTTAGCCTACAGTTGTTAGATATAACATTAGCTTATGACGTTTGAGCTGATTTAACACGACGTGTAGTCAACTCTGACGTTGTCTCAGCTGTACGTGTTTTTTTATTTTTAAACTTTAAATTTGAATGTGCTTTTTTTATAATGTTGTGGCAAACCTAATGTGAATTCAAAGCCAAACACTCTGTATCAATGTTGCATCAGCTGCATTCTTTTACCATGATTTTATTACGCCTACAACTTGCATTCATTCATTTTCATAAATTCAATGAATTGTAACTATTGTAGGTTATAATAATATAACTTTGAGTTATATGAATGACTTAAAAAGCAAAATCAGCAACAAGAGCACTAGTCAGGTTGATTATTATGTGTTATTATGTGTCCAGGCCACTATAATGATTATTCATTGTGGCCCTCCCTGTGACTGAATTTAACAAATGTCAAAGGTTATTGGTTTATTCATTGTAGGTCCAGATTTATACAGATTTAACACTTTAATTTGAAAAGCTGAGTGAGTCTAAATGAAAAAAAAAAATGTTCTGCTTCCTTTCCTTCATAGTAGTTTGTTCCTCTGGTTACATACAGCCTGGTTATTACATGGGTATTTGGAAGTGAACAGTACTCAGTCCAGGGCGACATGATAACTCTATCATACAGCCCGCTAGGAAAGAGGATTTTCTACCCAAATGTGATCATGTTGGCTTCAGACTCGGGGAGGTCCACTTGGAATTCAGAATCCATTTGAGCGTTCTAAAATGGTTTGAAAAAGTTCCAGAGTTCCATGACCTTCCAGCACTCAGAGATTCATGAGGCAGCCCTATTGATTTAAACAGGTGTAAAGGCCCTCCTCCTGCACAGGAAATTTAATCTTGTCAGAGGGCCACTGGGTTATTGCAGAAGACACTGTCACCGAAGCCATAGGACACTGCAAGTCAAGGGGCGAGACAATATTAATTTCACTTTCACCTTTCACCAAGAGAAGCAGTCTGGTGCTCTACAGTGCTATCCTGTAAGCACACCACCAAAAAGTGACGCACTAAAACACAGCTTAATGCGAAAATGTCACATCTTGGAAATATCAGCACAGCTGAACATCGAATTCACACTCTGCACAGTATTGTGACTTGATATACTCAGCAGCTTCACGTCCTGGAAAGGTTTGCAATAGAGCAGTTTAAGTAGAAAATAAAACAGCTTCCCCTAATTAAAGCAATACATTTGACACTGCAACCATCTCAAACCAGCACAGTGATTCATTTCAATTAAAGCCTGCGCCATCAAAACGCTTAACCCTCCTAAAACAATGTTGAAAAGAATATCGCTTATACAATCAGTGGAAATCAAACCTCAAAGTTTCACATGTTGGCGCGCGCGGGTGTGTGTATATGCTTAAAGGTGAGCATGCCCAGACTAATTTCAATCCTCTTTGTGAATGGGTGCTTATTACAATCTGTGGCTTAAGTTCAGAGTGAGAGAAAGAAGTGAGGAGGAAGAGTGGTGGTGTTAAGTGCTTCAGCGTTAGAGAGAGAAGAGGCAAGGGAGTCATCATGGCACAGAAAAACAACTGTAAGTTAATGTTCATACGATGCTGATCTTTTATACATGTTTAGACTAGTCACTTTATTCTGGTTTATTAGGCTTTGCTAACAAGACAGCTAAGAGTGTAAATGAATGGCAGTATTCACACCCACAGATGACACATGATGCACTCCAATGAAACTAAATACCTTTTGTTTGTTGCTTCATTAATCATGCCTTCCTTTGATTCTCCCCAGTAGCGTGTCTTGGCCTATTGTGTTGTATTCTCATTGTGTTGTGTCTCACAATATGTCATGATACATTCAGCTTGTTATTTTCCCCTTTGGCTCTCATACACAAACTCCAGGTTTTATATGTGTGTGTGTGATGATGTTAAATTACAAATGAAAAGGGTAAGATTTTTGTAAAACGTGCATTAATTCATTGTTTTTCACCATGTGAGCTTAATGACCCCATTGTGAAATCCACCAGGATTTTCTTACTGCAAAAACAGGCAGATTAGTCTCACTGATCTCTCACTCTCTCCCCTCTCTCTCTCTCTCTCTCTCTCTCTCTCAATCATACAGTTCAGTTCTCCATCAGGCAGTATACACCCTCGGATGAACGTGCGGTCTTATCACTCTTTCACAATGGGATTCTTGAACATGTGTACCCAGCCTTCTTCAAGGCTATGAGCCACCCAGACCATCTTGGCGTCGCCTTGAGCATTTCCATGGCTGGCTATGTGTTGGGAGGGAGCTCCTATTTCCAAGCATTACTCTTCGGCAGTGCATGGGCTGGCCTCATTTATTACTGCTGCCACCAGATCTACGAAGGCTACATGTTGAGGAGGCTGAGCACAGACATGGCTGACATCCAGGCCAACTACCTGGGTAACCCAGATAGCGGTTTCTGGGTGGCAGAGGCGGAGGTCAACGGCCAGTCCAAGGTGGTTGGGATGGTAGCAGTGATGGGGAAAAGGGGAGGAGAGGTTACTGAGGGTGAGAGGGGTGATGAAAGGAATCGAGGAGTGATGGGAGAGGCCCCCGAGATTGCCCAAGATGCCGGAGATGGAAGTTATGGCGAGTTGCCCCACATGGTTGTGTCGTTTGCATGCCGCCGCAAAGGCCTGGGCTCTCAGTTGACCCAGAAGGCCTTGGATTTCTGCAAAGAGCGTGGCTACGCCCGCCTTGTCCTGGACACCAGCTCACCGCAGACAGCAGCCATTTCTCTGTACCAAAAATTAAGCTTTGTTCAAACCGCATCCCACAGTAACACGCATGCCAATCGTTGGTTCTCCAAGCTGGCCAGAATCAATGTGATGCGGATGGAGAAGTTCATTTAATGTAAAATGGACCGCAGGCCTCTTCACTGGACACCACCTTGACTTTACAGCACATTCAGAATATTTCACAGTTCATTCAGACTTGTTTGCTCATTTCACGCTAAAAAACGATTGAGTTGTGTGGTAACTGGTCAGTCTCCAGCTCAGCATTGTAATCTGAAAAAATAAATTTCAATTTTTCCACAAATCAGTATAAAATATGTCACTTTCCTTGTATTTCGTATTGCCTTGGTGTATTTTGTACACACATACACTCCTTGCAGTGCATTGCCAAAAGAGATTGAAGGTAATTGTTCCATTTCACCTTTGTCGAGTTTGTCGAGTTCATTTATAAGGTATACTATATTTATGTATATCAAGAAAAATACATCTCAACAGAATATTTTGTGAATTACATTTTTTGGGCAAACAGAATAAACAATATCCACATTCAATTATCTATTGTTCTACTGTGCACTAAGAAATATAAAAATGTACATGAAAAGGGAGATATTTAGTCATTTGGAAGTACCAAAACTCAAAACTTTTAAGCTTCTTTCCATGGAAAAGTTGAATCCCTCTGCCTCAGAGGAATTAATGCCAGCTGACTTCTAAGACCTCACAACTCTTTGCTGAAAATACCAATGAAAAATGCAATAGTATCAGGACATTGGGAGGTTTAAAATTCTTTGGAGCTAAAAGAGCCGTGTGTGTGTATGTGTGTGTGTGTGGCATAAAAGAGGATAAAGAGTTCAGTGTACCGCAATGCATTCAGGTCATCGTACATAAGGCAAAGACTGAGATTATGGACACCAAACAATACAGAAAAAGATTAAATGTTTCCATATTGGTGGTCTCATGGTATGGACGTGACAAAATAGGGGTGAAAAGGCTATGGGAATTACTCTTTCACTGTAGTAGAATCCATATCAGTATGTCTGAAACAACGTAGACAAGAAGCAATACATTTTTGTAATAAACCTATTTTTTATATTCATCAATGCTGCCCACAAGGATTTTGCACCAAAAGCGACATATTGTAGATTTCCAGATTTCCTAATCTATATTGCTTCAGAAATCCCCCAAAGGTGATTGCAATTTCCAAAACATTATCAGCACCACACAGTACCTTCCTATCTTAAAATTGCATCCAAGTATAAGGAAACCATTGTATACAATAACGGGCGCGGCCTAAATGAGTCTCAGGAGCAAGAAGTGATGTATGGATAGTGCGGCTTGGCACTGAGATGCACACACCAGAAGCATCCAGGCATCAATCATTCCTGCTGTGGCTGTCAGAAAAAAATTAGGCTGGTGGCCAGCCAGCAGGTGTTGAACTTGCCAGAGGAAGCTGAGCCTTAATGTTGGCCAACCTGTTGTCATCCACTCACAATTACAATTGGCCTCAAGGTAATGACGGCTTGATAGTAATTCTTCTCATACACAAGCACTGCTGTTGAATCCATTGTCATGTTTAGGCACATTGCACAAAAAAGAGGCTCACCTGTACATACATTTTAATGACAGCCTGCTGTTATGAGGATGACTCACCATGACATATAATTGTATTTTTGGTGCATACAAAGAAATACAGCAGAGATGATATTGGGCTTTTCTTAGTATGATGACAGACCTATTGAATGTTGTTGGTACGCTTTACAGAGAGGTTTCAAATCCAACTCGCTCCAAGTTTTCTTTTGTCTACAAAACAAAATCCAGTTGGATTTTTCATCCTTCTGTCATTATTGGCTTTGAAAGACCAAAGTTCATCCCAATTTGAGATAGCACATGAGATCAATGAAATAGGCAGACTTTCATCAAAGGATGAGCTAAAGAAATCCAATTGGAAAAAGCGAGGCACTCTTTTCAGGGGTGGGGTGGTCTGTGTGTGTGTGTGTGTGTGTGTGTGTGTGTGTGCGTGTGTGCGTGCATGCACATGTGTGTGTGTCAGGGGATTAACTTGTGCATTCCTGAGTGCATGAATTGTCACCATAAGGTATTTTTCTCAGTATCTTATCAATGTGTCTTGGATCAGGATCGAACTCACCCAGCTTATCGTTCCGAAAGCCTTAATATATCTTACGGCTAACTTTGATGACTTAGACAAATTCCCTTTCGAAGTAATAGGGAAACAAGTAATTAACATTGTAAACACTCCCTGTGTGTATGGAAGTCTCCCTTCACTCAGACAAGTACTTTTTTCTATATTAGCAGCCTTATTGAATAGGAGAAGATTATAGAGATTAATTGCATCCGTATCCTAGTCGCCAGTGTGCTGTTGTCTGAGGCAGTAGTAAATTTGTTTGGATCATACATCATCGTAGACTATTCACCACAGCCTTGCATAATCACTTTTCATCTTCTTTCTTGCACCACAGGAAGTTACTTTTGGCTTTGCCGTTGAACTTCACTGCAGAAGACAACACCTGGCCAATTACCTGAGATATTAAATCATAAGTAACAAAGCCATGCCAAGTACCTGCGTAAATGGATCGCTAATCCAGCACCGTCAGTTCGCCGCATTTTACGAACTTGACATTATGCAGAATCTGCACTTCCTTTTTCTGAATAATTGGTCAATTATTCCCTGCATGGTTCAAGAATGATAAATATGTTTTTCTATAAGAGTAGAATATTAGACCACAGTGCACACTGAGAGACACTAACAGGTAAAATATATGAAACAGAGGAGATGGGCTAACTGGAGCCTTTAAATTGCGTATAAAACATTGTGCATCATGTATGGAGCCATAATTAGAGCCTCATTATCATTCAAGATTGAAAGTTAAATCACAGGGAAATGTTGGATTAGATACAGCTAATGAGTTGGTATTAAATATGTTTACACCAAACTGAGCCTCTATATTGTGGATGAATGTTGCAGACATTATTAGGCAGCAGCTTGTTTGCTGAGCTCCAGCTCCGGTGCAAGAGGACTGTGGGGATTTGGTCAAGGAAGTAATTGGATGCAACAACAACAAAAAATTGATCACAGCTGTTGTAATTAGGGGAAAAATGGGACAATCCATTTTTTTTTCAGGTTATGGACTTTATGCTGTGTTACCTACAACACTTGCATTCTAAAACACAGTGTTATAATAATCGGAGTGAGTCCCAGTTATAGTACTGCTTTTGCCATATCTTTGGATAATGAACTAGGAGACTCAGGTCTCAATGACAGCATCAATTTGACTTATTTTTTACTAGAATCCCCAAATTCCTCTCTATGTTTGAAGAGAGTACCTAGCACTGGGCAAATACAAGTCAAGAGCCGCTGTATTTTGGATAGTGTGCCGCCCTTCATTCATTTATAATTAGATATAATATTATCATACCTCTGAGCTACCAGAGGTAACAAGAACAACATCCCTATCACAAATGGCCTGAGGAAACCATTAAAATCCAGCTGTTAGTGACCTCTACATGGACGCAAAGCCTGCCAAAGTCACAATTTGACAGGGAAGTTGGGAAAGAGAGTACTTTATCACATGCACATTCAATCAGTCATGGATTAAGTTGCGCTAGAGTGAGGATATCAAACACGTGTCACAGTATCGGAATGAAGAAAGGATAATGTCTCAGTCTGGGATGATGAGATTTGTGCTTCAAGCGAGAGACATAGACCCCTGTTATGGACTTGAATTTCTCCAAGAGGAAGAGACTGTGAGGAAACACTGCAGTCTCCCAATTTTACAGTGCTTGTAGCCATCTGTTATATAACTCTACAGTATGGATGACAGTTGCCATATAAAGATGGGTACAATTATGTATTAGTAAGCAGTATTGCTGCTTGAATATGTGAACATGCTATAATCATATAATCATATCCCAGAAACCTCTTGTCCTTATTTTTAGTCACTTGTATGGCCAGTATCATATCCTGCAAATTCTATTGCTCCTGATACACATTATAAAAGGCTATTAAACTGTCAAATTAAAGATATTGTCTGGGACGTTGACACTTCTTAAATGATTGTCTTCAGAGAGCACAGTGGGATGTTTTTAAATCTAAAAACCTGTCTTTGGTTGAAAGCTCTATTTTATCAGAGTTAACCTCAGTTGGCTGGCACTGTCTGCACTGAGCACTACGAGAAAAGGCAGGAGTATGGCTGGAGTATGTGTAAGGTGAGATGAGATCTCTAAAGTGAATCACATGGTTCAGACACAGGGTATCGACTGGCTTTGGTAGCTTAATAGGAGATTTAATAGGCCCAGACAGAGAAACAACTTACATTTTTCATGAAGCAATTTCTCAGGGGTATTAATATTTCGACAGGCTGACAAAGGCGTGTGATATTTTTAATCAATCTGAAAACAATTCAACTGTCTCAGAGAATCATTCTGGGGCGGATTCTCACTTCTTGGACAGAAGGTCAAAATGATTTTCTTCCACAACAAATCAGTGACGCACTAAATGTTCTGTACAGCATGTTTCTTTAAAATGCAACTCTCCAGATAAACACTACCTACTGTAGCTAACACAAAGATAAAATGTCCCTTGCGTACATACAGTGCAGTACCCAGGAATGCTTATTCACCCAGTTTGGTGAATTAAGAATAGGAATGTGCAGCAAACAGTATTGGCAGAAAGAGGAAGCTGTGCAACGTCCATGAACCAAGAAAGCTTGGACAGAATACAAAGCTAGATAGACAGATAAATAAATAGATAGATAGATAGATAGATAGATAGATAGATAGATAGATAGATAGATAGATAGATAGATAGATGTATTGTATTGTCAGAGTATTGAGAGTACTTTAATGACAGACAGAGATAAACCAGGCATTTACAAGGTTAGCTCCATAGAAAATGAAATGCATCCTGCCTGCAGACTCACATCTCCCTGGCTGGCTTGGCAGCAGTCTCGGCAGTGTGATGCGCACAATCCTGTGGGGATGGATTTAGCTGGATTTTTAATTATCTGACTCTGATTTCTAAATTAGTTTTTTTCATGCCAAAACTAATAATAACAATCGACAATGACAGATCTTGGGAGAATTGAATATGCTTATGAGGAGACAGATTGTTCTCTATCCAGCTCATTGGAGATTACCACCCCCACTTAGAGAGCTAAGAAAATAAAAACACTTGTAAGGCAATTAAATGACATAATCAACCCAAAGTCTTAATGAATAATCTTAATCGTCTTTGTTTAACCTCCACATTCATAATTTTGAGTCTCGTTCTACACTAATACCCTCTTTGGTTTGTGTAATAACAATGTAATAACTACCATAACTAAAATATGTGTTCATCTCTAAGCAAACACAGTCAGGCAGAGTCATTACACTCTATGAATGGGTCTATTTTTCTGCCTACACTGTAATTGTTGAGTACAGATCAGAAAATAATGGCATCATCCTAATAATTACTGCATAATTACACAAGAAGTGATATAAAGATGTTAATGTGATATGTGAAGTTTTGCAGAAATGTCACACTGGTAGACTGCAAGTGAATCAATCCTGTAAGCTACAAATAGTTTCCTTATATCACAGCAATAACTCATCCTCTCTACCAAGGTGAAAGCCCACCCATCCATCCACCCACCCACCCACACACACACAGTCACACAGTCACAGAAACAGACATATGCACACATACACGACAAACCTTCATCGTTCATTTGCTGGCACTGCCTCTGCCTGTGTCCCACACAGTACAGCTGTACCACCGTACCAACCTGACGGAATTTGACCACGCTAGACCTTGAAGCTGCACCCGCTGGGGCTTTCAGGTGAAAAACACATCATTATTACCAAAAGACAAAACAGCCCAGCAGCTTGGACGCCAGCTACAGAGGAGACAGACAGATGGATATGTGCTAATCTGTGTGCTGCACGGAGACCGGACCAGCCTGCCTCAGATCTGCTGGTGTGCACCGTCTCCAAGGTTTGGCTTGTAGAGGGGCCCCAGCCGAGCCCCCCCCCCAAAATGAGGACATCCTCCTTCTCGGGAGACTTAATTGTTGCCGGACAGTGATTGTGGTTCCTGCCAAGTCACCATAAAATGTTCCCCTCTTCTAGCTTTTTATATTCCCCACACAGCAGGATCCCTATGCTGTTATTCCTCCCATCAACAGATTCATTGCTATGAAAAAAGCTGATGAGACCAAAAAAAGGCGGTCTGAGGGGCTGATGCATTATAACTCACATACCGCCTCAGGGACGAACACGCAAACTATAGTGTCAGGACCATTTGCTCTAAAGTAACGTTTCCATATCAGAGCTATGAGAGTTATTTACAGTTCACAAACTAGCACAACTGTGTTGAACAATGTAATATAATGTAATATATTTAATAGCTTGCCAGTGCACAAGGAATTTAGCGAGAATTAGAAAGAACTATCGGGCAATTTTGCCAAAATGAAATCAATATCATCAATAAAAGTTAAATAAACACAAAGCCTGTAAATAATAAAAATAACATCATACAAATATACCCCTGTAGTACACTACATCACGGTAGTATTGCTGCTAAATAGCCTCATAAAGAACTGTCTTGGTGCAAAAGGAAATTTAGGAGCCACAGCATCAAAGTGTCTCATTCAGTGAGATAAAACTAGTGAGGCAAAGTTTCTCCAAAGCATTTCAATTGTTTTCAGTGATCTTGATCTGTGTTTCAGTTATGAAATATGAATGGAAATATACACAAAGAATCATTCGGGCACTCAATGAAACCAACGCACCGGTTTATCGAGCTTCACAAATGTTCTTGTGGAAAGTCAGAAGAAAATGAACCCTCAACAATACAGTAAATAAGTTTCAACAGGGCAGTTTGCTGCTCTGTTTCTTCTGGTGATTATTGACCCACTGTCCTGTTATTGTGTAACATGACACGCACCTTGAAGAACTTGCAGTGTGAATGATCAGTGTCAATGATGTATGAAACTCAAAATGAGAGTTTGGCAGTCCCACGCATAATAGAGGCATAATAGAGGCATAATAGAGGCATATTTATCTCAAGTTATTGGTTCAGCACTTTAATTCAGGTCAGGGTCGGCTACACAGCGGAGCTCCTGGAGCTGGTTGGGATTCAATGTCTCTCTCAGCAGGGCGAAGTGTCCTCTGTTTGAAGGACAGTCTCCCTTTTCACTACATCACCCTGCTGCTTCTGGTACAGTATGGTGAGAGTATATACACTCGCCGGCCACTTTATTAGGTACACCTATCTAGTACCGGGTAGGACCCCCTTTTGCCTCCAGAACAGCCTGAATTCTTCGCAGCATGGATTCAACAAGGTGCCGTTCTGCACAGCACTGTTGTAAAGAGCTGTTATTTGAGCATCTGTTG
>CABFOQ010024094.1:10504-29246 GCA_900660455.1 Gephyroberyx darwinii
GCCTCTACTGAGTCTGTGCAATAAGGCTACGGTGGCTAGTGGCAATAGCTAAATACATACACTTGCCGGCCACTTTATTAGGTACACCTATCTAGTACCGGGTAGGACCCCCTTTTGCCTCCAGAACAGCCTGAATTCTTCGCAGCATGGATTCAACAAGGTGCCGTTCTGCACAGCACTGTTGTAAAGAGCTGTTATTTGAGCATCTGTTGCCTTTCTGTTAGCTTGAACAAGTCTGCCCATGGTCCTCTGACCTGTCTCATCAACAGGGTGTTTTTGGCTCACTGGATGTTTTTTTGTTTATCGCACCATTCTCTGTAAACTCTACATACTGTAGTGGTGAAAATCCCAGGAGGGCAGCTGTTTCTGAGCTGCTGGAACCACCACGTCTGGCACTAACAATCACACCACTGTTGCTTAGATCACACATCTTGCCCATTCTAATGTTTGGTCGAACAAAAAACGAAACCACTTCACCATGTCTGCATGCTTGAGTTGCAGCATGATTTTCTGTTTGGAGGAGCATTAACGAGCAGGAGTACCTAATAAAGTGTCCGGTGAGTGTATGTGCATGGTTTCTGTTGTGTGCAGTCTGAATATTTGACCTGCAGGGAGATGGTCCCATGGCCCAACAGGTTTATCCATCGTTTAACCCCAGAAGTTGTATTTACTCACATTGTTAATTCAGTGCATGGCATTCTGACAGCAAGGTTGCAAAGTTGCTCTAACCCTAAACAGGTGAGGGAAAGACCCGGCAAACTTATTTGCCAAATTGCAGGTGCATAATAGTCTATTATGAGAGTCATCCGGGCAGATAGACATCCCAAGGGCATTTTAGATTGTGATGCTCTCATGAATGGAGGGAAATATTCATGTGGGCAAGATGACCAAACCCTCCTAATACAGGGAATTTATTGTTGTGACACGCCTGGTGAACTCGATAATGGTTTGCAGTACCAACTAAGAAGAAAGGGAGCCTTTCTAAATAATTCTTCATTAACTTATGTTTCCCTTTGGTTAAATATTTAGCATGCACACCTCCAAATGAATTAATGAGCTGTCAACAACCAGCATCAGGTGCTCTAGGGAACCCCGAGCCATTAACAGCTTTCAGGCTCCTTTTTGAATTCACTTTTAACCCAAAAGAAAATAATATTATCAGGCTGAACGTCATCGTAGTTTGTATTTGTATTAGAGCATGATTTTTAGACCCCAGTAAAAAAAAAAACACAGAGGTAGCGATGAAACTGATCATGGTGGCTGACTGTAAATGAAGTGCTAAGGAAGTACGTGTGCTAAAAGTGAAAATGCTTCCCCATAGTGAAATAACACTTTAATTCCCATTGTTACAGCTGTAGTGTGGTGGTGTGTTTCTTTCTGTTCTCACCTGCCTCTCGCCAGATCACCGCCCTTCCCCCCTTCCTACCGCGGTAGAACCTGTGCTCACTTACTCATCCGGGCCTGGAGGATAAGAACCAGGAGGAACAGCTTGTGGTTGTGTTTTGCCTTAGCTCTATTTATCTGTGTTTCATTTATCGCTTTCCCCTTTTGGGAAGTAGTTTTCACTTGGTGTTTTGAGGTCTTTTGAACCCTTTATTTAACTTGTTAATAAATTCTCGGTCTGTTCATATTATTCTGTTCTCCTTGCTTCTTTGTCCCAGGGTTAATTTTATTATTTTATATGTTACTCCCTTCATCCCCTGGACTAATTTTTGGGGACGTAACAACCATCAAGGCCATGAACCCGGTCTCATTTAACTTTACAGGACACCCATTTTACATTACATTAAAATAGAATAATTTATTAGGCCATTATTATATTATAGACAATTTTAAAGCTCTGAAGCTGTAATCTATGAAGAAGAAAAGTCTCCTATAATGTGCCTTGTTTTGTTGTGTCAACAGTAATAGTGCAGATTGATACTGACACAAAGCACAGAGAGCTGAGTAAGAACTGTTTTATTTTCGGGAGGATTTAAGCTATCACTGATGTGTGGTACTTGCAAGGTTAATGGGACACTGGTTCAATGTCCTTTTGGATTAAACACTTTGTAGGTCAGGATTTTCCTCTTTGAGGCACTGAAATGTCCTCTGAGTCTGGCAAAAAAAAAAAATCAATTCAAAGCAATATTTGAAGGGACAGTCAAATGAAAAGTTTAGAAATCCCAAACTGTATCCTTGTATCCACTGACACAGATCAAATGACATTCTTTTTACCTTGCAGTGCTCTAGCTCGTTTGCGTGTTTGAATTCTGCCTTAGAAACGTTAATGTACTGTAATTCAACATATTACTCGTTGTAAAATTCATTTCATTATTTTTTTTAGAGGGATTAAGAAGCACTTTGAGCACTTTGAGGTGCTTACCAAGGAAATGAGAGTGAGTTATCTGTTCCAATCATTCAAACATTAGTCACATTAAAAACATTTCCTTTGCACATTGAAGTGAACGAGTGTTTAGTTGCACTGTTGAATATACTAAATTGTTCATTCAGAAATAGTTCACGTTGACCTATCTGAACCCGTGTGACTGCATTATACCAATAATCAAATAAAGCATTTGGAGAGCACTCCCTTTGGGTGATCCTTCTTTATTAAAGCAAAGATGTTTATTTGGCCTGAGGCTAAGTAATGGGATCAGTGAATTTGGCATGCATACCTTGGATGTCTGTCGATTGCCATACAAACATTATTATATACTACTGCTAAGTAAATAAGAGTCATAGGAGTGAAGGTGATATGCTTCAACATTTTGAAATTATGATTTAAAATAATCAGACGTTATATTAAAGGTGTGGCAATAGATCAATCAATAAATCATTACCACACCCTAGCCCTCACATAGGAAAGCAAAAAGCAACCTTTTCTTTCTCCTAGACACAATTAAGCTGTTTCTAACACTAAAATGAGACTAAAGGCATTTTCTCCTGTTTCTCAAATTCAACTCAAGAGAAACAACCACATATAAACTCATGTTTATATCACTGATCAAAACAAGAGATCTCCAAATAATCTGAAATAAATTTCTAATCTTAACTCTCCTGAAAGTCTCGAGGCATGAGACCACAAGATTAGAGAAAAAAAAACTCAATATGATGTTTTACGATTTGGATTCTTCTTGCGAACACAGTTTTCACATCCTGCTACATTTTCCAATTGAGGCCGTGGGGGCAGCAGCCATAGTAGGAGCTTATTACCATTACATATATCACATGTTAGCATCTTCAAATTGATCTCATAAAGTCTCAAGAATTGATTCTCAGTTCTTGATTCTGTTATCACCTCCTGAGGGGTTTTTAGGAGAAACATTTCAGATGCAGGTGATCAGATCTTCCCTATTTCTTCAGATGAAGAAGTGATTGGATTTGATTTTGGCACAACTTCAACTTTTAGCTTTCCTTATCAGAAGGCATATTCACTCTTATTAAGAGCTGTTATCGGCTCCAGAGAGGGAGAGGGGGGACAAGTACCAACATCCTCTTTGCAACAGGAAGCATTTAGGGGGAAATGTGGTGTTAATTTTGAAAAAAAAGCTACACATTTATTTTATTATTTGGCCAAAAGGTGAACAGTTTTAGTTGAAAATGACTCCCATTGTCAAAAATGGGCTGTTGTTCTGGCTGTTACCAGATACTGTATAAATGACCATTACATAAAAGAAAGCATATACTGTAATACTACAGTAATAAAGTAAATCATGTACAATTGTCAAAGTTCAGTACATGATTTCAACAACAATCATGTTCCACACAGTGACGCATGCACTATAATTATTTTCTCCCGCTCCTTCTAAAACCTATCGAAGCACTCCGATGCATCATCATGTGGTAAGTTTGAAATTATATGGTTACTTCTGATTTCTGTTTGATTCCTGCAATCAACTGATGTTGAACAAGTGGAATAAGTGTTGTGAAGGTGCTTAATGTGTCTGTACATTCTTAGCTCATCATGTCAAGGACCTGCTGCAGAGGCACAAGTTAAAGTGCTGAATGTAACACCATCTGAAGTCAGAGAAGGCTAGAAAAGAGATTTTTCGTTTCATATTGTTGGGTCACTTCTCAGACTCCTCTAAAGTTACCGTCTCTGAGTCACCAAGAACATTATGCAGATTCAATTTTCAAATGAGTAAATATGTCTCATTTTTGCCTGTTAGTAATGATATTTATTCAAGGGTATATGGCACCATATGTGGACACACAGGAATAACATCAGGCATCAAAAGATGATCCCCCATGAATATGGATTTAAACAGTTATTTATTAGACTATAGGCGTGTGACGGACTGTTTAAGGACACAGAGCAAACTCTGTATCCGCTCTATCCTGTTAAGCTCCAGAAATGTCTTAAGGTCATTGGTTGATGCCATTGCTACTGGCATCTACATCCATCTTCAGACTGCCTGTATATTGCTCTATCTTTTCTGGCTGGCAGATACTTTATATATTCATACCCCTTCACAACTTACATGCTTATTGTCCATCAAAGCCACTAATGCACTCTTGATTTGAGTCGTTCTTGAGCTGCCATGCCAGTAAGTAGTCCCTTCCCCACTCGCTTCTTGGTTTCAGAGGAGACAGATGACGAGACAATAGCAATTCCTCTTCATCATAGCGTCCACATTACCATTAGCATAGATCTGTTTCCCTTAGATAATGCAACTCATCTCACTCACAAATGCATTCAATACTACAGTATCCTGGGAGCTTTGGATGTCATTTGTGGTTAATGTCATCAAAAGATGTTTTTTTTTTTTTTTGGATGATGTCACTGGGCTGGATTTCCACAAATCCTCCAAACTTTTATTTGCTGGCTTATTGTGAAATTACCTGTAAATCTACTAAATTATGTTACAAAAAATTAACAGTATCATTTTAAAATACCCTTTTGAGAGGTTTATGTCTCAGGTTTAAAATGTAATAATCCAACATGGGATATTCATTTATTCTATGGAGAGCTGGGAGAGCTGTAAATGCTCTACTCCCACACTATTTCAGATGTCATATGCCAACACTGTATGCAAACTGAAATTTAAATTTTTTCCAACAGATGTTAAAGACGTGAGTGTTGTTTTTTTTGTAGTTGTGGGTGTGTGGACCTAACTGAGACAAATAGACCCTTTGTCGCATGTCATCCCTCCTCTCTCACCTCTCTCACCTCTCTCATTCCTCTTTCCCCACTATTAACTCTCAAAATAAAAGCAAAACTGCCACACACAAAAAAAAAGTCTTTAGAAACCAACACCGGTAGGTCTGCCAGCTTTGTCTGGAATTGCTGGACATAAAGTTTGTAATCTAGCTCTTCCGTTCCAAAAGTACCTTCCCCAACCCAGTAGCCAGTCCCTCTGGATATTGACAGCCGCCTGAAAAACCAAGGTAGCGATGTGAGTAATGAACTGACTGGAATCTCATCATGTACACTGTGACTCTGAGTTACCGGGAGCGGCCACCCTAACCCTAACCCCAGCCTCTGAACTTCACCAAATGAGCTTTTTATTTACTATTCAGAAATCAGAACGAGGCGTGTCGCAGACGCAGAGGTGCTCTGAAGAATAGCGCAGCATACAAATGCGTTTTTTCAACCTTAAGCCCAACAAATCAGCAATTCTGTTGCAAGCTCATTTGCTTACAGAGCTCACATATTGCGCCTATGTGTGTTGTGTGAAAATAGGAAAATTTCATAGCGGTCCTTATTGATGCTCAATGTTGGGAACTGGATTTTAATCTAAAATTGGACACATGCTTTCGTGCATATCTTATTCTGGATAACTGTGAAGCGAAACATGTTATTATTTAATGGCCAATGGTCTAAATTAGGAAATACATAATGTACAAGCATGTAAATAGCAGGCATTGCAGAGTTAACGAGAGATGTCTGGAAAATAAAACACCATTTAATTTCAAACAGATTTTGATAAAAAAAAATGTGAGGAGGTGTCAGAAAAAGGCTGAAAGAAAACAATCATCTGCATGACCATTGGAAACCCTTCCATTAAAAATAGTCTGATGAGAACATGAATAGACTTGAAAAATACACTGAACTACTCCAGTGAAAATATATGTGAAGCCGAAGTCAATTGTATTTCGTGTTATATTCATCCAGAAGGATTACTGCAAAAATATTTCACTGATCTCTACTGCACTTATAGCATCTGCACTTGTAAGTTTAGTTTCCCAGAATGAGTGTAATAAAGATACTGCATAATGCATGATTGTTTTACACTGTGGGTTTGAACCCTAAAATTGGTTTCCAGCAGGTTCTGATGAGATGCCTGGAGATTTTTTTGTTGACACTTGAGGAGTTTGCAAGAAATCTTTTCCCAACTTTTCCGTTAAGAGGACAAAGCTAGTCACCAGAAAGCCTTTAAAAAGTGCTGTTTGATCAATTCATCATTACATGGAGTTAATAAAATGTTATAATTTCATTATCCTCATTGTTCCAACATGTATAAGAAAGAGATTCTTGCGATGCCTGTAGCATATAGCTCCTTTTGTATCACGATTCAAGTTACAATGAAAAGGTTTGCACGTATTAAGAGTTTCCCACAGGGGCAAACCCAAGAGTTGCACTTCAACAACAGCTGATCAGTAGATAGTTGGGACAAAACTATATCAAACTAATCTGTCCTCTTGTGTTTGTCTCATGGGTAATGATGCATCCTCATTCTAGTCAGGTATCTTACAGGTTGGTGCCACAACAGCAGCTGTGGGGCACAGCCTTGGTGGCAAGTCTCTGCTTCAGTAAAGGGGGAAATCAAAGCCTTCACAGCCCACAAGTGGCCTTGCACCCTCTCTGGTGGTGAAGACTTGAAGGCTGCTGCAACTTGAGTGTGTGTATCGGAGAGCAACACATACCGCTTATTTGGAGAAATTCTGAAAAATGCATCATCCCTCTTCTGAGAATACCAAAACGAACCAGGGGGAGAGGCAGACAGATCAGTGAATGACTTTTTTCTGGCCCCTCACGTCTGTATGGCTGTACGTGGCTGGAAAGTGTTACTTCACTCAGAGTGAATGGATGTAGATTCTCACTTAGAGAATAGTCCTGCATTCATGGCTGTGTAACTCTTGCCTTGCTATCTGTAGCACTTAGCTGTTTATCTATAGTGTGTCTATTTATCCTTGAACTGACTGATGCCTCCAGTCATACAGGCAAATAGGATTATGGGGTATTAACACTTTTTAAAAACACTATCGGCTTTGTCCTCTTTGTGCTCAATCTTTCTGTTTTGAAAAATGTAACAGAGAGAAATTAAACCCCTCATTTAACATGTGAATATTAAATACATCTCACGGCTTAAGTCTCACTGACCAGAAGAGCACATACAGCCAGGAGCTTAGTCTTATCAAATTGGATGGATAAGGCTGGAATGTGAGATGTGAAGGGTTTCATTTTTACAAATAGGCCTAGGTCTGATTCTCAGTTAGCATTTAGTACTAGTTAGTAATGAATTAATTAGTATTATTTAATGTCAGCACTTCACTATGGTGTAATGCATATGCTTGAAAAAACAAAGATTTTCTAACAGCTTCAATGACTGTTTCAATATGTTTTGTAATGCTATATATCATGTCGTAAAATAACACTAGCAATAGCACAGCCTTTGACTAGACTTTGAGTAGACTGGATACTGCTTGCACAGTATCCACTTCACGAGATACAAAGCTGTGTAAATCCACAATTGCAAGTAATATGTGTTAACAAAGTGGGCAGTGTACACACCCTGAACCTTTTTCTGTTCAGAAAACATGGATTAACTGTGATTTATAATTCAGTTCAGGGGTTATGTGCCCCACAGGATGCAATCAAAGTGAACGGTACACTGCATATTTCAAACCAAATGATGGAAATGCTCAGCGGAGAATACTCCCCTATTTAGGCCCATATATATTAAATCACGCTAAATACTGTCCTCCAAATCGTCAGTAGAAAGGTCAGAGTTAAGTTTGAAATTCAGTGCAGCATACCTCCCACGGTATAGCTCTGAGGACAGTAGGAACTCACACTGCCTGAGAAATCTTTTTCTGCAATGAAGTAAGAAAAAAGTTTTGTCCCAAAGGCTTCACAGTAACAAGACCAAAGGAAATGTGGTTTTAGGGATTCGGTTTTGTGTCTAATGTGCTACGTGTAAAGAGGAGGGATATGCAGTATTCTGCATATTCTGTATTTTTCTTATCTCATAAACAACCTAACTGACAGTCTGCACACACCTGGAAACACAAATCCGCTGCTCTGCCGGATAATCTCCCGCAAATGATTTTAGGATCAGATTCATTAATACAGACATTTACTGCTTTTCTGGGATATCACAGAACATCAGAGAGGAGGATTCAACACATTTACCGCAGGTTTAATTCCAAAGAAATACAACACGTTGGATCAAAGGCCATTAGCAACCTCTATTCATCCATGAACGGTACCATGTAACAATTACTTATTGCATGGATTACATGTCTTGTTTTATTTAAAATTTCAAAAACATGTTTTCAGTTATTTTCATGTAACAGTACCACCACAGTATGTCTTCCATCAATCCTTAAGACTGGTCAGAAATCGATACGGCTGTTGCATGCCAAATTATCGAGTTATAACCATTTTATAATATTATGATGGCTATGATATTATAGTTTTTATTTTGCATTGGTCGTAATTTCCAAACAATTTGAAAGGATAAAAGCAAATTATTTACAGTGGTGCTATAACTTAATGTATATCAGCTGTGCTATACACCATTAGCTCAAACTGTTCGCTCACAACTTGCCCTCTGGATTAAAAGGGTTATGAGGAAATTTTGAAAGTGATCAATGCCCAAAAAATGCTTTGATGGAAATTCAATGAAAATCAGCATCCTACTCATCATACTTGACATAACTCCATGTTCACATCATTTGGGAATCACGACATTGAATTGTAAACATTTAATGTTTGATTCATATTTACACCACTCGACAAAAAACTACTAATTTCTCTCCCCAGTCACAGAGGAAAACCTGCATAAAGGAAAAATCAACCCAAAAAAGACTTTAGACTCATATTTCTAGTTACTTGATCCTACGATGAATCAGAAAATCTTTCAGTTGTGGATGTAATGTAAGTACCAATTTCCACAGAGGCTGAGTTTTAGTAGTCATAAAGTCTGCTGTGATATAGGAGCTTTCCTAGAGCACCACCACTCTTCACTGGCTCTGTCTTGGAGGAAGTGGGAGGGAGGTTAAAGGAACTGATGGTTAGGAAGTGTTTAGGAAGGTCAAAATGAGACATGACCTGACTTCCACATTGAAAATACAGAAACAGACTATGCGGACTGTGTGCTGTACCACTTGGGTTGTGGAGGCGGGTGAAGGCTCAAATCCATGGTTTTGGGCATCCCAAAGAACACAGACCTTTTCCAAATAATATGTAGCATTTCTTTTTCACCTTTTTGGAAGCTACAGGAAGGAAAGCATTTGGAAGTCACTTAAAAATGTATTTAGGAATTTTCCGGACACCTGATTTGTGAAGTCAACCCTACCCAGCTGGTACTCCCGACAGGTGAAGAATCATTTGCAAATATTATTTCACTCATCTGTTCACATCACACTACAAAAAATAACCATCATAACAAGTCATTTAATGAAGTGTTGAGTCTTCAAACAACTGGAAAAACGTCATTGGTGTGAGATAACTTCAGTTCACTTCAATTTGATAATTTCATTCTTGTTTCAAGAATGTTCTTGAATCTAGTACCATTTTCTACTAGCGGAGTGATCTGGCTTATTCTGCCCTGTTTCAAGACACTGACACTTGTTGGATGGACATTTAATTCAATGCATGCTATTGTGCTCTTTAGCTACTGTGCCTTACCATGGGTTATTAACCTACACCCACTGAATGAGAGAGTATGTCTTCATCCTAGACCCTCCCAAGTCTATTGAAGAGCTTTCCAGTGACCCTCCGTGCCATCCCATTCCAAGCAGATTATGTTAGGTTACGCTATATTATGTTGTTTAGCTTTATTTGTTTTTTTCCCCCCCGACATATTCCTCCATTTAACATATAAACTATGCTTGTTAATATTGTTGGGGTGATTTTTCCTGTAATTAAGGTCTCACATCCCTCTACAAGGGAGATAACATGCCATCACCACTTGGCACTTGTTTCTTATAATGAGATAGTTCAACAGCAAGTGGACAAGAAAGCCAATGTTGTGATCTTTAAGGTGAATTCACAATGAAATTCACAGAGAAAATGGCAAACAATGACTTGAGTACCAAACTTGACTACCAAACTTGGCCAAACCATGAAGTTATGTATGGAATGATAAAATGTAGTCCATTAAATTCACCATGAATATAGCAGCGTTTGGAAACAGCAGAGGCATGTAACTTCAGTAGAGTCCATCAACAAACACATTCATCATGTATTCCTCATATATACTGTAGTCCATCTGAAACATAGAGTGAATTGTCATGTCATGACATTAAATTTAAAGCTCACAAATGTCAACTCAATAATAATAATAATAATAATGCTTTTTAAACAAAAGTAAACTCAAAACTATTGTATACTGACATATTATTGAAGTATGGAGTATGAATGAAAATTAAGACTGTCTTGACAATATTGTGAAATATAACAGTACTCCATTCAAAAATATTAAAATGTGTAAAAGCCCCAATCTGCGATTCTGGAGACTAAATGACTGATGGGTGAACATACAACATAGATTCTTGAAGGGTATTTTAGAAACTTCAAAATACATTCCATGTTTATCTGTGATGCTGTCCTTGTGTGTCCGTAATGTAATATGAGTCAACCAACGTCAACAAATATGAAAGTAAAGTAAAAGATACACAAATAAAATACTTCTGCCATCCAATTAAATAAACAGAAATAAAGCCAATAGGGCGATTTGATAAATGGGCGTCATACTCATGCTGTCAAGTTAAACAGAGCTCGGTGATATTAATATCAGGGGGAAATATTAAGCCCAGTTTCACATTCTGAGCTGTATCAAATAAAGAATGTTTCAATGAACACTGTCTTCACTCCTGCTTTGTCAAATTATTCACATGGGGAAATTGAAAAATCACCTTCTTTCACACCTTTCCAGAAAATATTGTGCGTTTTTTACATCGTTACGAACAAATGACTGTAAAGAATCACATAACTACTGTGTGAAAGCCACAGGCAATTCATCAATCACTGACAAAAAGACAGCAAACAACATGGAGCAACATTCATTTAGGAACCTGAAATACCAAATCACATCATTGGATCAGTGAGAGTGAATACATTTCAAGGGGTTTTTAAGCTGATGAGATTATTACATCGTTTTAGGGTGAAATTATAAATTGAATAAGCTTTCCTGAAAAGCCCCTGCAAGACCTCGATTCAAGATGCTAGCTTGATTTTAACAATGCAGCTGCACGTTGCACGAGCAGCGCACTGCAGTAAGGCCAACAATACCTCTGATGTAGACACGAAGAGGAGAACTGTCAAACTGTGTGCACAATGAGCTCAACAGTAACAATCAATGAATTCATTAATAAGTCAGTTGTCTCACTGAACCCCATTTTTGCTCACCAGCTGTGACAGCAATCTGATCAATATCAGCATCCTTCCCGATTAAGGTCTTCAAATGACCATTAGACTATATCTTAAGGTCCATAAACCATGAGTCGATTTGTATAATGCACAAATGTAACCCAGATTGATGAATACACACAAGTAAACTGACCACTGTTCAGTGGGCCTAAATTCTAGGAACCATGACGCAATCTGTCACCACCTCTGATTGCTGTCATCACTCTCAGGTGACTGGGAGTCTGAGTCAGACTAACACCGGGCCTGGAATGATGATCTCCTGAAAAGACACTCCCTATACTTCTATAGCTACGTGAATACTTGGGCGATGAAATGTCATTCAAGTTGCCCAAGAATACATAAGATACCTCCAAAGGGCAGATGTACTCTAACGCAACAGTTGCCGCGACAAATGCTATCAGTATGCTAAACATATTCCAACAAGCCGGCATTTGAAAAATACTTTTGGGATATTTTAGTGTTCCTCTTCGAGACTGCTTGAGTGACAGGGACACGGCGTTAGGGAACATTTCAGGAGTAGCTTTTTCATCTGGGAGGGGACTCGGTGTTTCCAGAGAATGTGAACATTTTCCAAAGTCTTATTTCCTCTTTCTGTTGTTATCCATCGGCATCCATCTTTCCCAATCGCTTGGCAAGATCCAACTGATGCAGCAATGTTTTGATTATATAGTGACGACACGTTGTGAAAAAGTCATTATGCACATAATCTTCTTTGTTTACAGAGGGAAAACAAGAAAGCCAGAAAAGGTTGAGTACTGCCATCCACCAACAAGGTTTCCCTTCTCCAGTTTTAGGTAGACTTTGTCCTCTTTTTCTAGATAGAGCAGAACTCCATTGGTGGCTGCCTCGCGGGTAACATCTTTGTCACCCGCAAAGGCAGAGATGACTGGTTTCCCATTCAACATCAGGTTCACCTAGGCAACCCAACAGAAACACCAATTAGCAAAGGTCAAGAAATAGGTTGAGAAATGTAAGAGATTTGTTTAAAATCCACTTCTCACAAGCATATTCTACTTTTTCCTTCCCTGCTATTCTTTTAAACTCAATCTCCCATGCAAATAGTATAAAATTTGCCCTACAGCTAATAATACGATCCTTTTGAGGACTATGTAAAGTCAAAGGGAAACGAGTCTCGGATCGGCACACCGGTATTTAAAATTATTCTCATGCTTGTGTGAGTTAGGTGAGCAGAGGTAAAAAGAGGTGAGGTAATGTGGGTGGTGCATGGGGCTCCACTGGCCACTGGTTTTATCAACAAGCCAATAAGTAAGTTCAGATGAGAGAAGAGAATTGTCCCATCCCAGTGGTACCAATATATGCTTACTGGGTTCCAGAAATTGTGCAAACAGTGTGTGTGTGTGTGTGTGTGTGTGTGTGTGTGTGTGTGCGTGGGTGTGTGCATGGGTTTGTTTTTGTGAAATAAACAAAAGGTATACCTGTATGGTTTGGCTCTGGTACACTTTAATAACATGAAAGTTAAAACTGTAGATTCCTTTTCTTGGTGACAAAAAAACTGATTCAAACGTGAAATAGTTTCCTATGTTCACAAGAACCTATAAGGGAGAAAAGAACAACAATTACACACTGTAACACAGTCATTCACCCTATTTACATTCATATCCATATCCATTGCTTCAACAAAAGCTATAACTTCAGTGGAGCTTTGGGATGACATGTAAACAAGAAATCAGCCATGCAGAAAGTACTCAGTATTTGGGCTACCGAGCTCCCCCTATTAGACTCAAACTGAGGCAGACACACTTCAAAAAACAATCAACTATACCTTGACTCAGTTCTTCTCAGTGGACCTAAACCCATAAATTTAAGAGCTTGGGTCATTTCCTAATCCATGTGCAAAAAAATGTGTGATAATAAAAACGAGATGAGGAATTCAAGTTAAATTTGGGTTTGGGGAAAGACAATGAAGAAAATGATTCCACACTCGGCGTTGCCAATACGCCAAGTTGTGATAGGAAGGGTGCTGACACCTCTGCTGCCTGTAAAGAACAAACAGCTTGCTTTAAATCTGCTTCTCCAATTGATGCAATACATTAGTGTGACCTAATGAATGCTATAATAGATTTTATATATAAATTGATGTTGTTTTTTTACTTTTTGACTCACATTAAATGTTACTCACCCGGAATATGTCATCCTCATTCCTGTATCAAAATATATTCACAGTTACTAAGTCTCATGAGGATTTTAGTATACCGATATTGGATTGGTGTGACATAGAAGTCGGCTTTATTGGGTCAAGAGTAGTACTGATAGAGATAGCAGAAACGCTTCTCAGGAGAATCTGAAACACTTGAGTTTCACCTGTGAAAAGATGTGACCTCTTTGAAGGCTCAGCCATGACCTTTGACAAGCAGCAATGAAAAACAAGCTGGGGATGATCATCCAATGCAGCCTGACTGGGAATCTATTGCAGTTGCAGTATGACGTGACAGTCAGGGATCATACAATTATGCAATTAAATTGAGAGGACAGGGGGTGAATCCAATGATATTGTTACCCTTTACTGCCCATTATTGCATGTGCACGCACGTGCACGCGTACGTGCGCGTGTTGGCGAAAAAGGTGGGGTAGCTTCAGGCAAATGTATGAGTGCGTGTGCGTGTGCAGGTTCTGCAGGATGACCGGCCCTCAAAGATAAGCCATTCACTTGTAAACCTCATGCATTGGATATGTTCAGTACTCCACATGCCAACCTTCTTCAAACTAAACTCTAGTGCAGGGTAACATACAGCTACACTCACAACTGCAATGACACTTCAATGATCCGCATCAAAACTCAAAACAGAGCTATAAGAACGGCCCACTTGAAAATAATAAAATAAAGGACTAAAATCAATTAAGACTGGGAGATGATGATGTCAGATAGGAAGAATGAATGACAAGTTGAATTGCAAACTGCTGTTAAAGCTAAATTCTAACAACTTTGCTGATGCATTTATATTCAATGCAGTTCTCTTACTTGGTCGAAGTAGATGATTCTTGTTTTGTTGCTCATCTCCGAGGGTTCATGGTTGTTGCTCCGGACTGCAGAGAAAGCCACCTTGGAGTTGGCGGCGCGCACCGAGATGCCGAGCGGAGAGGACGAAGCCTTCCAGTCCGTGGTTGGGTTGGAGTCGCAAACCACAAGACATTTGCCCTCCAGGACGATAGGCTCCGTGTCGTTCTGAGCTCTCACAAGCTCACAGATCACAGTCCAGATGAGCATCAGTACGAGGGAGTTCGCCATGGCTTTCTCTGACAGCCGTAACAGCACCATTTCGAAAAGAGACCGTCTCAGCACCAAGTTTCCGAGTCCACCCGCTGGTCTCCCCCGCCGCATACGCGTCTGACGCTGAGAAATTCTCTTATTGGATCCAGCAATATGCCATATCCGAGTGAGATACCAACGAAATGAATCCTTCTTGACTCTAAATCTTCAAATGCAAATAACTGGGGAGGCAAGATGATCACCGAATGTTGTCTATGCGTCTCATTTTCATTTACATTTTATTTCAGGCTCTTGAACGAACAAAAGTATGGAATGGCTAAGGGCAGGTTGTTCCGGTCGGAGATACGAGGCAATACTGTTTGCTGGTTTCGATAAATCGTCCATAGCCCTCTCTCCGACTCCAAATAAAGCGACTGACAGACGGCTGTTCCCCGTGGTGATGTGCTGCGTAGCGCGCGCCTTTAGCCATCCACTTTACGCACGTAGTCTACATGTGGTCTATAACTTATAATTAACAGTGCCCACGTAATTTGTTAAAAGCTTACATTCCCCTTACCATAACTTGGAATTAGTCCATACATGAATTAACTCACCGTGTCCCTGAAATGACTTCTTCCAAGAGCGAATGAATTTTAAAAAGTGAGTGAGTGAGCGAATGGCGAAACCCTTTCATACTCAGGGTTTCAAATATTTAAGTTTGGAGACGTGTAGTTCCCGTAGCCCACTTCTTGCGTCAAAAAACATTTTAAAAAATCAAAAGAAGATTGTTGCTAAACAATTTCCCGAGCTGGCGATGAAGCTTAGTACAGCCCTTGTGTAAGTTTTTAATGAACTTGTATGAGTTGCTGACCAGAACTCCCCATCCGCCCTCATTGTGTCTGATTAAAACCGCTCCTTTTGATGCAGTGACTCGTCAGCTTTTACTGCAGGCTTGGAAATCTTACTGGACTACATGGTCAATCAGGCATGCCTTGAATTACTTCTGATAGACAGGTACATGTTTCCAGGGTGTTCCACAGGGGTCAGCGATGGGCCTCTTTGCTCTTCTCCGCTCTGCTTGGTGACACCAAGTTTGGTAACATCATACGGTGCCATTCTTCACTGTGGACACACAGGGCACACATCTTTTACCTGTCAGCAAAAACCACAGTGCCGCCCCTCAGATGTCTGTCCTCAAGGCCTGTCTCAGTGCTGTAGACTGGATCCAAATAGCTTTAGCTCACTTAATACGGATAAAAATGAAGAAATGATTGCACTCAGTTCAAGAGACGTTCAACGTAAATTCATTAACCTCACCCTGAAAATAAATAATTACAGTATACAGTATAGTCGCTTGATTACATAGTGCCTTATCTTTCCCTTACAGCACAGGCAATTCTCACCTCAGATGGCTCCTTGGATTACTCAGCGGAACATCCAGATCCAAATCTCCAGCGCAACCACTTTTCACTTACACAAAATACAGAGCTTCTTGTCAGTATAGGATGTTTGGTTCATGCATTTATCACATCCAGAATCAATTGCTGTGATGCATTTGTCGAGCTGTACCGGATTAAACCAATCCAAAAACTCTCCTGCTGGAATCCTGATGAGAACTTAAAGAGTACTGAGAACATCTGAGCACATCACTTCTGTCCTTGTGTCATTACAGCCTCCCCATAAACCAGCAGATCAATTTTAAAGGCCTTCCCTTTGTCTTACAAAGTGCTACATGGTCTGGCTCCATCCGACACTTCTTAAACCTGGACCAGCATGTCCTCTAGCCATCCCCACCATATGAAAACAAACAATTTTCAACAAATTTGTTTTCATGAGACATTATTGACATCTATGAATACATACAAATATGCCTTCATTTGTTGTTCTGGGCATCAATCCATATTTGACTGGAAGACAATCTTAGAATATCGTTATCCCAACCTGAAAATGTGCCATTTTGTGGGATTTGTGCCCTCAGCCGGCTCTGACAAATGTTTCAGTGTCTAATGTCATGCATTGTCAACATGTTTCCATGGTAATAGGAATTTCAGAGCTGGGAGGTAGTAGCTTGTAATCTTCCAAGAAACATTTTCATGTTATACAGGGAAACTGAATGGAAAGTTAACCACAGATGTTCTCAAACCTTTATTTGCGAGTGACTGCCATTTTTTATGGATTTATGTGGGTATTTTCTGCATGTATGTGCTGTGCCAAGCTGTGTTGAAATGCAGTAATTCCATGGTTACAAAATATTATGATTGAGACAAAAAAATATTTCTACACATCAGTGGAGGGAAGAATTAATGCATACTGCAATCTTTGAATACTTGTTGGGAAGCGCTGCCAAATCCATTCTCCAGGTGAAAAGAATTCTCTAAATTACTTGAGCTGACTTTCAGACAGGAAGCAAATCACATTAATATTCTACTGACTCCCTAAAGCAATTAATTCCCTTTAAACAAATGCATTCCTTCAGGGAGACAAATCGTTTTGTCATCAGGATAGGAAAAACTCAAAAATGACAAAAAAAAATTCTGACCTACTGCTGGGTCTTGATGAAAAGAAAAAAAATCTCTGAGGAAGTGACCTAGTGGTCAACTCAAGGCTATTTTTTATATGTTCATAGTTTCACACTAATCAAACCTAAATTGAAAGTAGTGTGGGAGCTATTTAAATAGACGATCAGCCAGAGGCAATGAGAAATAAGAGCAGAAGTCATTGACTGGTAGTGGCAGCTTCTCTAAACGACCCAACGGTGATATTTTAACATTTGTTTAACATCTGAATCAAAGACAATCTAAGAGGAGTATATCTATCCATCAATATCACAGTCCCAGGTACCAATGAGTCAAGAGAAATGCTTCGGCAGACCACCTGCTCTTACATTCCCACCATTAAGCCGTGGAAGTACCAAGGCCGGTTCTTCAAACATGATTGAAATTTAAATGAAGATGCAGGGCAGCATTCCAGGTAGAACCAAGGACGGAGCCTTTGGAATTGGAACAGCAGCCTCCTTTGATTTTTGCATTCTTTTTAGTCCCCCTATTGCCAGCAAGGCCGCACATGCTTGCAGTGAAGGAGGCGGTATTGTGAGAACAAAGTCAAACCGAAATAGAATCGCAGTCGAACACAGCGCCACATACAAATTTTGTGTATACTCACTGTGACTTTGCTTTGTTCATTTATTTAGTCCACGCCAGTGGGGGAGGAAGATTAAATATGTAACCGTAACCTAGGGAAACCGGAAATAGCAGTGACCAAAATCCAGAGAACGACGACGACAATAGCTGCGATGAACAAGGCAGCTAAGTGAACGTGAGGATTTAGAAGCCCTTTTGTTATATCTTGCACTGAAAAAATAGAAAAGACGATGTTAGCACCCAAGATGTTAGCACCCAAGATGTTAGCACCCAAGATGTTAGCACAGAGGCCACAAGCAAGCATGTGATTTTTTTTAGACGAATTGCTGACAGTCACATAGGTGGGGAATTTGAATAGTCCAAAGCTAATGTTGGGCTTTCGATTTTTCCACATATGTCCTTTTGTTCATAAGAACCTGCCGAAATGCATTTCTGCTGCAAGTAAACTGCTTGCTTTAAACACCTTCACACCGGGACACTTCAGGCAACCTGGGGGCCTCATTTATAAAGGTTTCTACTCACAAAAAAGTTGAGTTAACGGGGGTGAAATGTGCGTACACCTCTTTCACCGCAAACGTCGGGATTTATAAAGAAATTCTATGCGGTAAAAGGTGCGCACTTTTACGCATCCTTTCACCCATGCGTAGAGCTCACCGCAAAGTTTTTCAGACATGGGAATCAGCGACGCCCGATGGGGAGATCACAAAATAAAGCTCAGTCCTGTTGTTATAAGTGCTTTCACAGGGTTTGGGGTGTGAATTCACTTTTATCTGTTAAGTCACAACTTAAAACCTATTTTTATACAAAGGCATT
>CABFOQ010024098.1:0-12370 GCA_900660455.1 Gephyroberyx darwinii
CTCTCTCTCTCTCGCTCTCTCTCTCTCTCTCTTTCTCTCTCTCTCTCTCTCTCTCTCTCACACTCACTCACTCACTCACTCACACACAGAGCTGTGGTCAAAGTACACTGTTGCAGAGAGAAGCAAGGTGTGCCTGTTGATTTTATTTTCATTTTTTGCTGGGCCAGGCCAAGCTGGCAACCTAGAAGAGCAGGAAGAATAAGAGGATGTAGGCAGGGTCAGTAGAGGCAGAAAGGATTATGTTGGGGTTGGTAGTGGCAAGGCCAGTACAAAATGTACCCCAGTTCGTTGCAAGGTCAGGGATGAGGAGGGGATGCTTTGTACACTGGGTGAGGGGGGGGTGCTAGTGCTTAATTTTTAATGTTTGATTTGTTTGGGTGTGGAATAGTTTTGGCATGAAAGTGAAACTGTTTCAGTGTGGTGTGGATTGTCATAAGAAAGTCCTCCTATGCCTCTGCTGCCTGTCTGTTCTACAACAGGCCCAGGCTCGCTGGATAGCTTTTCTGTGAAGCAGTAGGTTTGCATCAGTGAACTCAGCGGTTTGCTTCTGAGGGCTGTAGAGACATGCCCTCCAGGAAAAATAAGGGTTTTCCCATCACAAAAAATTTCCTACCCACACACATGCTGTGTTTTCTGTTTCTGTTACTATTTACACGATGTTGCCGGACTACTGTATTAAAACATTTCACTACTGCTATATTGTACACATTAATACATTAGATGTAATCGGCAGTTTGAAGGAAGGAAATGTAGCCTAAATGCAGTCTTCAAGTTAAATCCTATTCAAATTGACAGTGTCAGTGACGCTTGGCTGCTTAGGAACGTTTTTGTGGAATAGAGTGAGAGAGAGGGAATCAGGGAAAGGGAGGGAGATTTTGGTTGACATTGTGACTCAGCATGCATATTGGGCAAACAAATAAGGGAGTGAGACTAATGCAAAAAGGGAGGAAGAGTGACACAGAGATTGTATTTTGTATCTTGGTGATTTGAGTGTGCTATGAGATAAGCGAGAGGATCTTCATCCCATCTAACCCTCATAGCAAACAGATGAGCTCAGATCCATGATGCAAGCCATCAGAATCCCAATGGATGCATTGCCTCATCACAACCTCTGATATCGCCTACTAATAAAGACCTAAGTCTTCACAAGACACCCACACACAGACACATTGCATTAAATTGCACATAAGCCTGCACTCAACACATCATAGTGGCCAGGGGGCACAACATGCAGATCAAAACACAAGATGCTCCAGTGATTCTCTGTACCTGGGTACACATCTCAGCCTTCGGTCTTTTTTTCTACTGTTGCTCATTCCCAAATGAGCTCAAATCTCTGCAAGTTTGGGGAGATTTTACATTTTCTCCTTTTCCCATCCCCCCCGGTGGAACTTGAAGCTAGTTTCTTTTTTTTTTTTTTTTTTCAGAAAAGTTAAAAACTATTTGTGTCTGCTGTAGAGAAACACAGAAGCCTTGGACCATTCAGACAGTGTGAGGCCTTCTGGTGAGAGCACAGTTTGTTGATTGGTTTGATCTGAGGTGGAGGACGACACATCATTTGTCTTTCAAGTTTCAGCTAGTTTTAGAAAAGGTTGCAATGTTGAATGTGAATGTGAGGGCATGGGTGTTTGTCAGTATTAAAGCTGTCTAGGTTTGTGTGTTTCAAAGAAGGTTTGGAGGGATGTATAGCCTTGTGGCCTCAACATTGTTATTTTAGTCTGAATTGGCAGCATAGGTGTTCTGAGACAGCAATGCTAATCTGCCACATTTGACCATGCCGAACGCCTTCGCCCTGGTCCTCAGTCATCTCCCACTGTCTGGCTGTCTCTTTGCCCCTGAGCAACACTCTGTCTCTAATGGATGTTCTCCCTTACACCTTGGTGTGATTGACGTCAGCAAAGCTTCTCACTGACCTCATGTCTCATAACCCTGTGTGTCATACTCTTGCTCCACAGCATCTGACTGACGGGCATCACTACCCTGCATTGACACTTACAAATCCCACAGAAATCCCCTTATCAAAGTTTACACCCAAGGACCTGGGACAGTTTCTGAAAGATCACAAACACACACCACACATCAGTACACAGGGGATGGGTCTAATTTGGGTCTAACCCAGATGGGTATAACCATTTCTCAGGAATGTGCTATCTTCAAGGTCTCTGTAGCCACACTATGTACACACCCACATGCACGCACCCACATGCACGCACCCACATGCACGCACCCACAGTGAATTTTAAATCTACGATTGAGTTGAGTGTACTGGCCTTGCACGCCGTAGATGAAGGCTGATGGAATAGGCGATATGATGGTTGTAGACCGTACGGATGAAGGACGGATGAGCAATTGAAAAAGAGTGGAAACGATGCCTCTATGCTAGGTTGGCATGTACTGGAATGAATTATGATAATATGGCGTGCAATGGTAATATTGACCTGTTTCACCCACCTTAAATCACTGAAAATAGCTTTTTCCATAAGCTACCATATTCTTCTTTTCTTGTGTTTCATGTTCTCTCTCTTTCTGCCCTCCTCCCTTCCTTTTGCCCAACAGATTCGCTACATTTCTCAGACGCAAGGTTTGCCAGGGGAACATTTATTGAATGTGGGGACGAAGACAGCACGATTCTTTTGCAGGGAGTCCGACTCACCCTATGCAGCATGGAGACTGAAGGTGAGGACTATGTGGACCCTTAAAAAACACGACCACTCAAACCTAATGCTGAAAGCCATAGCTTAGCTCTCACTCAATCACTAAATAGTCTCTTCCTCCCTCTGCTCAAACAAGGACTGCTGTCCCAAATAAAGCAGAAGTGTTAGGTAGGCTTCCCTTTAGCAAACTGAAGAGTGCATAAAAAGACTAACCTTTTGTTAGACCTTATCAAAGATCTGTGCATAAAAATAAACAGTCAAACTGACGTGCTGCGTGTCACATATTCCCATAAGTAGGACAACTTCAGTAGTGCAGGAAATACATTTTGGGAATGTGAAAGTCCCCACCCATACTTTGAATCTGAAATTGCATAAGTTCATTTTTCTAGTTACATGAACTTATTTCTAGGAACATACACTATTAAAATCATAACATGGTGGAACTCTTCTATTGAATCTAATTCTAAAGTCTCACTAAGCCGCTTGTCTCTTTTTCTCTCCACAGTCGACAGATGAGCATGAGACGGAGACAGGGATGAAATCAAAGGAAGCAAGGAAGTACATCTTCAGCTGTTTGGATGACATAGCGCATGTACGTTCACAGCACAGGAAGAACACACCTCGATCTGCTCAGACCACATTGTACTCACAGGGCTCAAGAGAGGAAGTTCAACATCAGATGGTTGGAGGATGTAGGGCACTAGGCCTTCGGCAGAGGAAGCACACCTACAGCTGCATGAATGTGAACAGAGCATGCACATCTTATTACTGGAAAAAACCCCAAGCTCACTTCCCTTCAGTTAAACAATGAACCAACACTGAAAAATGGAGGTTCAGTTTCACAGTTTCATTCTCTATTGAAAACCACAGCTGGAAATTCCCACACAACTATCAATGCTTGTAAGGTCTATGCTGTTGTAATTTAGAGAAGAGGGAGATTCTTGTAACTGAGTGGTGACAAATGGTTCATAATTCTCAGGAATCTTATTTGCTTTTGTTTGATTAATAGTCTAGTGCAAAAATTCCACTTTTATGAAATTTTAAGTTCATTGGGATTATCCCTAACATGCAGCATGACAGCATTCCTCATTTTACGCTTGGTGTTCTTTTAATAAGCTTATTATAGTACATGGTATGGCCTCTGTCTGTCTGTGGGTACACACATTTTTTGAACACAATAACTCAAGAACAATACATGACAGAAACACCCCTGGTACCCTCTATATAGAGTAGATGATCTGACTAGCTGTTGGAGTACCTTGATGCATCAATTTGCTTATGAATGTGTTATGTGAAGACAAGAATATTGACAAAGAAATATTTGCTAATTAATGTCCTCATCACTATAACTGGTTATGTTTAATGTGTGGAATACTACGCAGCTCAAGTGCCTCTTAATGTGTTGGTTATTGTAAAAAAGTAATTTTAACAAGTAGAGTTTTTCCTCTGCCAGGTGAACTTGGTGATGAATCTGGAAGGTAGTGACTTGTTGGCAGAAAAGGCAGACCGTCGGGAGTTTGTGGGCCTGCTGAGGAAGATGCTGTTGATCGATGCAGAGAAAAGGATTGTCCCTGCTGAGGCTCTCAGCCACCCCTTTGTGACAATGCATCACCTGCTCGACTTCCCCCACAGCAATCAGTGAGTCCAAATAACCTCGGTCCTTCAGACATATTTGTATTCAAGGCTTTGAACAGAACTTGACCTTCACTGTCCCTGTCATTTTTCTGCCTATAGTGTGAAGTCATGTTTCCACATCATGGATGTGTGCCGGCCTCGTCCCGGGGCATATGACCCAGTCAACCGGAATAAGGGTCCGTTCGTCAGACCCATGACCACAACTGCTGCCGCCCCAGTTAACCACCCCTTCAGCAAGATGACTGGTGTCCACACTCAAGTAAGCAGTTCTGGCTGTGTCTGCATTATGATCATTCTCTTCAGTACATTTACACACAGTATTCAGGGGCTCCATAACATTTTAAAACCAAAAACCCCAAATAGACTGCATTAGACTACGGACGTCCATTTGTAAGATTGCATTCTGAGAAGACTTTTGTTATTTATTGTAGACCACATAACTGTTTACTGTAGGTGGGGAGATAACATTCTTGAACATTCTCTCATTGTGCTAAATTAAACTACACCTTTTTCCTGGGGACCACAAATTAGGAACTACTGTATTAGATTACTGAAGTAGCTGCTAAATTGAAGCAGCTACTAATCAGTTTTTCTGATGGCAGATTCACAGATGGTGTGGTTCAATGACATGGGATGTATTGTGCTGTTCCTCACCTCCTGTGAGCACTATGGAGATATACCTTGCATGCATTGTTTTTGTGTCTGCTGACATGCCCACCTTGTGGCGTCTTAGCTCTGCTGTCATGGCAACCAGATTGCGTCATGTTAGTGAGGTCATGGCAACAGTGCAAATCAGTCTTGTTGCTGAGGGGACGAAAGGAACCGACCCTTTTTTTTGCATTGGATCTATTGTAATACAAACATCTCAATCTTTTTGCAAGCCATCTTACTATGTATGGCTTCAAGATCATACATGTGATGTATAAGGAAACCAATTGTAACACAATGTTTATAACACAATATCAAAGTGTGTGGTCACAACCTGTCAGCTATAATTTGTTTCCTTGGAGCAATCTAGATGAAATGTAAATCTTTCTTGTTCAGGAGGACTTACCAGAAAATGTTCTGACTATTTAGTATTAGCCTCTGAAAGGGTGCTTTGTATTTACTGTCATGTGTATGTGGGCAGGACCACATACTGGAGCTCGAGCAGACTGGAACAATATAGGCCTAGTTCTCGTTATTCAATAAATGTTGTTATACGGAGGCACGAGAGCAGTATGAGAAGTGACCTCTGATCTATGGGCAGAGGCACATGCTTGACTGTTCTTTGTTGATCCCGGGGTTGGGTGGCTGACACGTGCTCCTGCTCCAGACACAGATGCCGCCATCTGCTGGCTTTTTAATGGTACTGTTGATAATTTTATCCCGGATTGATTCCAGTCTTAAACCATATTTCCTTTCCTAGGGGTTAGCCCCATCAGCCCCTTCAGTGATGCACCCTGGGATACCACTGCAGACGGGAAGTGGTCAGTTTGGGTGCAACGATTCATTTCAGCAGGCTCTCATTCTATGTCCCCCAACCATGCAAGGTAGGACATGAAGATCCGTACCCTTCACTAGGTGTCTTGTCTGTGAATTTGTATTTGGCTTCATTATGGTGTCTAGCTGCACACTAATATACATATCTTCAGCTGTCAGCTGTGATGGTAATCTCTTATGGCGAAACATGTTTCCCTGTCCTCTTGTACCTGCAGGAATCCCCACCAACGCAGCTAAACCGGCAGGCTATCCTGTTCGAATGGAGACTACTGTGCCTCTGGTCACCCAAGCACCCCCCATCCAGCCCCTACAGATTAGGCCTGGAGTCATCACACAGGTAAGGGTTGTATAGGAATGATGGAGATAGAGGTCAGAGTACATCGGTTGAGATAGTGATAAGTCATAACAACCCTGTTTAATTAGTGTATTTGTGTAATTGTGTATTACAAACTTGGGTATATAACCTGAATGAGTGTCTCCTTTTCATTTTGGCAAAGCTAGAAACTTTTTGTTAGGTAGATGTGCAGGCTAATGGGAGCTGCATTATAAGGATAATTGCTTTTGTCCTCTGCGCTCCAGCAGGCCTGGTCCAACCGTGCCCAACAGATCTTGGTGCCCACCTGGCAGCAGGTGACGCAAGTGCCCCCACCACCAACCACCTTGGCATCGGACACTGTGGCGGGCCCACAGAGACTGGGCGACTGGGGGTAAGTCATTTGTGTGCCCGTATCTATCTGCCTGTACAGTACAGTATCTGTTTGATGCAATTAGTGTCCATTAGTGATATGTGCTTGTCAGTTTTAAAGAATAATCTTTAGTAGTGCATCGTTAGTGTTAGTTTTGTTTGCTATGCACATCCTTGGAATAGCTAAACCTCTGATGCAGCGTGCTTGCTCCCCTGAATATTAATGGTCGATGAGTCATACATGTCCTTTTGGGCCAGTGAGTGAGACCATTATGTCACTAATGGTGCCAAAGCCTGTTGGCTCAATTTGCAATTTTGTGTCTTCTCAATGTAGGAAAGTGCGTCCCCATGGTAACCATTACAGCTCCATGATTGCCCACCCTCAGCCACTCTTAACCAACCAAATGACGATGTCAGCCCACCAGCCAATCAGCATAGGCATTGCACATGTGGTGTGGCCACAGCCTGCTGCCAACAAGAGAACCAAGCCCTGTGTCAACAGGTATGGTACATAGGTTATTGGTGCACTGTGACAATAAAACACACACACACACATATCCCTTGCTGAATGTGACATGTTCTCTTGTAGGGGCAACAACTTCTCTTACAACACAAACATCCAAAATTCAGCATGTCAGTCCCCAAAGATGGCCGATACGGCAAAGAATGTGGAGGAGGTAGAGGAGGAAGCAGCCAGATGCCCGGAGGAAGGGCGTATTGTTGGAGAGGAGCCTGGAACAGAGCAGGTGGAGGTGGATGAGGAGGAGAACTGCTGTAAGGTGCAGCCGGACTGTGAAGAGCTTTCAGTGTCACAGGAGCAGCGGCAGGCTATGGTGATCTCTGACCTGGCTAGCCCGACTGTCAGTGTCATCAGTATCAGCAGTGATGAGGAGGAGAGCGCACAGAGGCACTCGATGGGGGAGTGAGTACTAACCGCAATATCAACAGATTCTTCCTAACAATAGCGTTAACTTGCTTTAATTTTAAGTTTAAATTTCAAGGGACTATGCCTAATACATCCCTCCTTTCTCTTTCTACATATGCAGGTGTAAGGGTAGTGCAGATTGTGAGGCGTGTCAGAGCACTGTCAGTATGGAGAGGGTGTGCTCCCTCAGCAGTCCAGACAGCACGCTCAGCACCAGCTCGTCAGCCTCGGCCCAGTCCAGCACCTCACCCTGCAAACGTCCCAACAGGTATGGTTAGAGCTTGGGATTGCAAACTCTCACAAAGCAACACTCTTTATCTAGAAATGACCAAAACAAAGCTCATACAGAGCTTTACAAACATTTTGCTTGACTTGGCATCAGTTGTTAAACAACAACGAAAGAGATGTCTGTAACTCCCTTCCTGATTTGTGTCTACCCTCTTGTAGCATGTCAGATGATGAACAGGAAAGTGGTTGTGACACAGTGGACGGCTCGCCTGCCTCTGACTCCTCTGGCCATAGCAACAGCCCCTTCGCAGAGCGGCGCTTCATTGCAGACCGCAACCAGAACTGCGAGCCCCGTGTGGCATGCGTTGCCCCGGAAACTGAGCCCAGCAAGCCGACAGTGCGTACTATGGTGGTACCTCCAATGAGGGTGCAGAACAACATCAACAACCCCGGCATCAGCCAAACACTAGGCAACACAGGTAAAGACTGGGCACACATATGACATCTGACACACTGGACCTGTAAACACCACAAATGCACTTGGCATGTGCCTGATCTAGGTGTGACATAGAATTGATAGTTTTTTTACTTAGTTGTCAAACCTATAAGCAGAAAGTTGCAACTCTGTTTCAATTTATGGGCCAATACAATCAAGTTAAAGTCAACAGGTCAGAGAGAAATGATGGAACTACTGAAAGCGAAGGTGGCTTGAGTATTAGACCCCCGTTTACAGGCTTAACCCTCAATTTATTTTAATTCAAATACATGGCAGGGCACCTTCTGTTTCTCACACCCATTTACCATGTATGTGTCTACACTCTGATGTTGTCCATTCAGGGGGCTAGAAAGTCTATTTGTAGGGCATGCTAGCTCAGAGATCCAGTCATCACCGCTGCTGTCTGCTCCACAGGTCACATGGTCTGGGATTATGCTGCCTTAGTAGGCCACAGAGGTTCTCAAAGGTGATTATGGGTGACCTGCCCTGATGTATCTGCTCTGATCTCTGGAGTGGATATTTGTTTGCTGTCCTTGCTCTTGCTCCAGCTGCCATTCTGAGAGCCCCTTTTAGCCTCCCTGTATCTGTGTGGATGTGCACTTAATAAAGCTGCATAAAGCATGCATAATGTCCCCGTAACATTTAAGGCCCTGAATTAAACATTCAAAACATAGGTGGCAACCAGATGACGATGATGATTTTCTGGCTGTCATCAACAAAAAAATGTGATATGAATGTTTTTTTCCGGGTGGGGTTACGCATGCTACGTGTAGGCTTTATAGCAGCTGTGGTCAGAGGGACGTCACTGTCTCTTGTTTCATAGATGGTGCTCTTTTAAGAGCCCCCTTTTTTATAGGTCATATAAAGTTGAGCGTTAACTGAAAATCACACGGTCTCATATCACCTTTCATGTCAAAGGCATCCCCCATCCCCTCGCTACTAAAGCCCCACGTAAAAGGGCACAGTTTGCTATTCTAGTGCTACTGGGGGTATTTATAGCCGGTGGTCTGACCCCCACTACAAGTACTATGAACAAGCTTAGTTACCAACTCCCCCCAGATCCCCCAAACACATCTATTTATAAACACCTATATCATGTTCAAGGGACAGATGCCAGAGTATTTAAAAACTGGGATCTGATCAAACACATTTGAAATCAGTGACAAGCCCACAAAGCCTCCTGCCACAAATGTTGCCGTTTCTGTCATTCTGATAAAGCTGCAATTGTGGTTAGATCCAAGCTGCAGTCTCATCTGTTTTTCCCCCCCTATCGTTCACACTGTGAGATTGACAGTCTGAACTTGTCCCCCTTCTCATTATCTCCTTCTCCAGTCTTAGAGTCGTCATGCCAGTACAAAGGGCGAGGCATTCCTGGGCGACAACTTCACCACTCCACTCCCCTCCTCAACCGGCCACAGAAGATCAACCCTGCATTCCAGCCCCAACAACAGCAAGCCATGGGCTTCGGGCAGGTCAGCGCATTCACACACACACACACACACACACACACACACACACACACACACACACACACACAAAAATAAACATACACAACTTATTATGTGTATTTCCATCCATCTTAGGAACCACATATTGATCTTGATTTGAAGTTTGGTCGTAGTTGGTTGTGGAATCAAGATTTGAAGTTGTGTTGTGGGCATGCCATATAAAAATGATTACACCTGTCATCTGATATTTTTGCAGAGATTTTAGTATTTAGTTATCAAAGAAGGGCTGCAAGTCCACTGTCATATATTGGTTCAATGTGATATTGCATCCTCTCTCAGTTTCTTTTCTCTCCCTTATCTGCATTTTCTATTGCTTTTGTACCCTTTTCCCAAGTCTGCTTTGGGGAAAGATGTAATTGATTCTGACAAGAGCTCTTTCTGATACTGTTAGTGTGGCAAGACATGGTATCCTGCATCTGATCCTGATTGGTTATGACTACACGAAAAGAGCACAAAATTTGAATTCCCACCAATTCCTGTTCCTAGTGAGCGCCAGCCAAGAGGTAGCAACACTGTAGTGCAGTGACCATGCAAGAGGGGACTGCTACAGTTGGTACATCTGTAGTCTTAGTCTAAAAACCCAATCATACCCTTCTTTTTGGCATCATCATTTAAGCCCTGCTGCCTGTGACTGTGATTCCTAATCATATAATCAATGTATCTTGTATGTGGATGAGAACTGTGTGAATCTGATTAGCCTGGTATTCTTGTTCTCTCCCTCAGGTGCAACATTACGGTTCCTGCCACCAGGAATGGAACGGCAACTATGCCCACCGACGACCACAGGCCTACATCCCTCCCACCATGCATGGACACCCATTCACTCTGTCCCACAGCAGCCCAAACCACACTACAGGCCCCCACCCCCACCTCGGGGGCCACCCACACTCCCAGCCCACCTTATTGTCATATCCTCCATCTGGTCCCCTGGTCACAGCTGCACCAGTAGCCCACATCCTGGCCTCTCCTGGGTCCTCACGCCCTGTCCTCCAGCCCACCTACAGCATCTCCCACCCGGCAGGCATTGTGCATCAGGTCACTGTGGGCATCAACCCCCGGCTGTTGCCCTCCCCCACCTTGCACCCGCAGGGCCAGTTCAAACCCCTCTTTCCCCCACACTCCTACATCGCCTCGCCTGCCTACGCCAGTTTCCCTCTCAGCCCCACCAAAATCAACCAGTACCCCTACATCTGAGCATCGACGGACGCTTTCCCCACGCTGCATTGCCCACATACCCTTCACACCACCTGAGGGCTAAGCGAGCAGGGCGAATCCTCTCTGAAACCACAAACAACATGGTTTTCATTTCCAAAACCATGGCACAACCACAGAGAAAGCAAGCTATTTTTTTGAATCATGTAGACTTGGGTGTAATTGAACTTTAAGCTTTAACAAAAGAGTTCCAGTGGTGGAGGGGAATGGGGGTAAGGGAAAGAAGGAAATAATGTATGAATGATTGAATGAAAGAATGAATGAATAGATAAGAAACTCACACTCAATGTGTTTTGCACATTTGATATATCTTTGCATTGGATCTTCTATGAATACTCCTCAAAACAGGTAAATAATTGGGGTGGTGTTGAATAGTTAAACTTTGCACCCCTGATCCCAGCTATTTTTCTATATTGCCGCCTTATGTGTGCAAGACACATCCGTATTTGTAAAGCCATCCCAGTCTCTAGCTCTAGGTTGACAGATGCACATGTCGTCCACAGTGTGTGTTGTACTGCGTTTGAAGTATTTGTACCTTTTCGGTGTCTTTCGGTGTTTGCAATGTCAAGTCAATTAACCGATTTATATAAGGTTGTTCCTCACGCTGCATGTGGTCTTGCATGAGCAGAAAAATGTAAACGGAAAGATGCTTAGACGTTGCTCTTATTGTTTGTGTCACGAGACTCGCTGCATTGTATAATTGTCCCCAGCCATAGTGCCTTACATATTTGAGGTTGTTAATGTTACTACTTATATATGACTATATACATGATTATTAATGTACTGGACTGCAGCACTTGAAATTCCAATCAGTCGATGCATCCTATGTGTGAGTATATATATGCACATGTGTATATGTCCATGCATAGCCTGCATGGATGTGATGTATCGCGGATAGCGGTGCTTATCTTTTGGAGTCGGTGTATATTTCAGTGTGTAGTGAGTTACCTTTCTGTTCTTTCAAGAAGAACAGCATGCTTTGCTGTTGCGAATGCTTGCTGTTTCATTTTAAATGTTTGTTTTTTGTTTTCCCTCCCCGAATGAACTAGTGTACAAAGTGCAAGTATTGAGTATTGCTTAATATTTGATAATCACTTTCTATTTAGTGAAACTATTATTACTAACAGTATTTGTACTGTTTGATGAAACTGCAATACAATCTAAATAGTTGTTGATTTTTTTTTTTTTTGTCTTTGTATTTTCATTTTGAGTGTTTTCACTTTGTTTCCTAGATGTTTAGAAGTGTGGTGGGCATGGCTTTGATTAGGTGAGGACAAAATGCAACTTAATTCACAGTATGGAATCTTCTAAGCCTGAGCAGACCATGCAGTATTTGATATACACACATATATGGACGTATATTATAGAGCTAGACTATTTAGTACAGATGCTTGATAAGGTGTGAGTTAACTGTGTGCAATTCTCTCATTTATGCATGTGTGACAAAGTTAACTTTTTCCCTTTACATTATATCATTTGTTTAAGGCTTGAGGCGTATCGATGTCGACTGCTTATTTTATACATTCCGTCAGGGAGAATATATAT
>CABFOQ010024099.1:0-28217 GCA_900660455.1 Gephyroberyx darwinii
CAGACGCGGAGGAGGAGGGAGAGTTGGAGCCCGCAAAGGAGTTGATTCAGCCAATTGCAGAGAAGCTCATGGCCAAGTATAAAGCCAAGGAGGAGGAGACGCCGCTGCTGTTCTTTGTGGCCGGGGAGGTGAGACGCAGACCGCTCTAGACAGTAGGACACACAACCTCACACACACTTAGCTCAGTTAGCTCTCACGTCAGTTTGCATTCGTGTAACATAGCTCATCTGTGAGTGTCTTTGAGTGGTTGTGCTGTAATGGGCCATCTGCTACAGTTATCACCTATCACCACGTTCTGGTTGGATGTATCAGCACTCACCACCTCAGCAATTACTGAAATTCTGACATCAGAGGAGCCAGTTTTTCAGCCTCTTTAGCTTGAATCTTTATCCACGACCCATAACTCGCCTGGTTGCCTCACTCAGGGTGCCAGCAGACGTGGTCTACTTCCTTGCACCGCTTCCAAATCAGCCTTCCATCTCCTGCTTTATCTCCCCCCTCCTGTCTTCCCCATGTGGGAGGGAACATGGAGTTTTCATAACTCTTGTTATCTCATGTTGTTCCTTCTTGACCTTTCCAGAACTTGTGGAGTTAGCAGCAACAGCAGCCGTAATTGCCAGATTAGCTACCCCCTCCTCACTTCCCCCACCCTCAAGCTGCCCTGCTTCCCATCCTCTGTACCCAGTGCTCTGGGGGGGACAGTAGTGGTTTCTCATGTCACACAGCAAGGCCAGGCCTCAGGTTTCAGCCATGGGGGTTGCACATGTGCTAACTGTCTGATCCTGTGCATGTCTGTCCCAGGCTGCTCCACTCTGCTGTCAGCCTTGAAATGTCACCGCCGTAGACGGACCAAACAGGAGTTGAGACAAAATTGTTCCACTCTTGTTTATCGGGATATGTATTTTTAAAATATTTATTTGTCCAGAACAACAAACAGTTTTGAACTGGAGCTTGTGGGATTGTTAGCAGAAGCTTGTTCAGTTGAAAGGTCAGTATAGCTGCGGTGCAGGTTTATTCTGTGTTCCCGTTTACCACATCTGGCGAGGCAGGTTTTGTTTTACATAGCAGCAGCGCAGGTATAATTTCCTGGCCTCTGGGTCAACCGGCTATGAAATCACCCGAGATTTTTTTTTCAGATTGGGTTCACAGTCAGATATCGTTTCCTGCCACAGGCATAGTGTTCTGTCCTTCAAAGACTGAGTTTACAGGCTCTGGACTCAATCTCCTTGGCCCCGGCCTAGGTGAGGCCTGGTACTCGCCTGCTCCATGGCCAGGCTGCTGGGTTTACTGTGTCCAAGAGGCAGCAGTACATTGGCAGCTCCTCTAGGGGAGCCCAACCTGAGCAGAATGAGGACCTTGTTACCCTATGGGAGGGTCACATGAAGAATTCATCATGCCTTTGTCACCTGGATGCTTTATTCCAAACTATGACTAGGCTGAGAGTCGATGCCGTATTAATAGGCAGTGGTTTTAAATCCCCTAGTAATACAGACTGATTAACCAATCATATCACTGTCAATGATATCGCTAATTTCACAATGTCAACTCAGATTGACCAATGAGATGGATGCAACACGGACCCACCGGCCAATGGGGGGTTTATTATCATTATTGGTTCAGACCTTATCAGATGGTCGTCGTCTGCGAAATGCCACAGTGCCTCAATAGGCAAAATAAGCCTGACATGGCACAGCAGGTTCCACACAGTAAACACACGCTGAGCCTTATCACAGCTGCGGCTGCAGGCTATAGCAGAGAGGCCCTTTGTCTTTTTGTTCTGAGCTGAGCTGGAGAGGGCGGGGGGGTTGCTCTGGAAAGGCTGCAGCCATTGCACCTCACGAGAAGCAGTTTACACAAGCATAGCAGCCACACAAAAGAAGATGCATGACTTCCTACCGAGGCGAAGACTGATGCAGAGATTACATCTTCCCATATCTGAGAGGCGGGAAAGGCCACAGTGACAGATTGTGGGATTTCTCTTTTTGCGGTTCTTCTCCTCCGTGTGCCCAGATGATTTGTATGATTGCAAGGGAGACATTGTTTTTGTAGTATAAGTATCTACTAACATTCCTCTCGTGAAAATATTCTCCTCAGTACAGTGACAGCTTACATCTGTGTGTTTAAAGTGGTCGATATAGTGATTTGCAGCGTAAGATAATGGGCTACAGTCAGAGGAAGTGTGCTCCCTGCAACAGAATAGCACATTGCAGCTCGTCGGCTCCATCTGTTAGCAGTTTTGCACCGTTGAGGTCACAAACTTTGTGTTGGCATATTTATCCTTTTTAGGTAGCAGTGCAGCCAAGCTATTCAACGAGCAGTCTGAGAGCTGATTGTGTGGTTTGATCCATTTAGGAAGAATAGCTGCAGATTCTGAGATAACAGGGAAAGACATAACAGCGGGACTGAAAGGCGAGATCTGCTTGAGAGTTCGAACAAGTCCCGGGGAAATCCATCCAACGTGGATGTAACGCTGACTTTGTTATGACAATACACACATCGGTGCATAAATCAGACAGCTTCAGTAAATAACAGTATGAACATCAAAGGCCCTGCTTTTATGACAAGTCCAACTCTTTGTTGCAGTGCCACCCCCTGGCCCTTTCTTGTTAGTTCTGCATTTTCAATGTAATCAGTTCCATATGAAATTGATCTCCAATCTTTCCAAGTCTCTCTGAGCCAGAAGGCTTAGCCGAGGGGAAATCGGGTCATCCTGTCATGAGGAAATGAGAGACCGTTTCAAATGATGGTAGAATGAAGTCCAGCATGTCAAAAGTGAATTATGTGACCTAACAAAAATCAATACGTAAAATATGAAGACCTTTGACTGGAATAATGCATTTCAGTGGAGGTGGTAATGCAGCTTCCAAAAGCACTTCTGAACTATATCTGAATTAACAATGTATATTTATTTTCAATCGTCTTTGAATGTTGTAGCTCGCCTGCCTGTCTGCTGTAGTGTTAGTGATTTATTTCTATTACCTGTGGTTAGTAATCCTAACTTGTTACAGGGTGAAAGGTGAGCTCAAGCCTCAGGCAGAACAAGGGTGAAACTCTTTCAAAAAAGCTGTAGACAGTAGACAGTGAGGAGATGAAATGGGTGTCTCCACCAAAAGCTCAGCCCATCTATTTTTAACACATTCCCTCACTAAACACGAGTACATCCACTGCTCTCTTTCCTGCCCACACTGATGTGTCTCTGACCTCCAAGCCCGATGTGAGTGAGTTATAAAGGGAGGGATGTTGTTGGACACCCACCTGGTTCCCTCCCATCTTCCCAGCGCCCCCACACAGCGGGGTGTATGACTAAGACCAGGATCTCTGGTCTTACATACAGAGTCTGGGCAGGCTGCCTGCAGGAAGAGGGCGGGAAGAGTTTCACAGTCTCCTTCAGAACGGTGTAATAACGAGGTTGTGCCTTGCAGTTCTGAATTCGTGGAGTAATCTTAATTGGCTATAGTTTGTGTTATGGGAGCTGTCCCAGTTTTCTTTGCCAAAAGCAAGTTGCAACTGATCTGAAACAGAGGTGCACAATCCAGTGTCTTTTTGTCTGGAGTGAATCCGGTGCATGCCTGTCAGAGTAGAACTGTGAGGAATGTACCATTCTAACATGTAATGACACATGTAATTGCACTAATGTTTGAATTTGTTTTTTTTATATCACCACAGGATGACATGAGTGACTCCCTGCGGGATTACACTAACCTCCCAGAAGCAGCACCTCTGCTCACTATCCTGGACATGTCCGCGCGAGCGAAGTACGTTCGGGACGTAGAGGAAATCACGCCGGCTGTAGTGGAGCAGTTTGTCAGCGACTTCCTAGCTGAGAAGCTCAAACCAGAGCCCATCTAAAGAGGAAGTCCAAATATATATGGGACTCAATACTCACACCATCATCCAACCCTGACCTGTTGCTACCCCCTTGACCCTTACCAGCCTCACGTTGCTCCCATCCCCCCTTCACTTTGTCAGACTGTTAGACATCTCACTTTTTACTGACATTTTAATATTTTTTAGACATGTCCCTCTTTCACGGAGTCCTCTCCTTCTCCTGTGGTGCCTTGCATTGACTATAGCCCCTACAGTAATATATATGGATATTCTGTTGCTTTTTTTGGCCTCAAGTCAAGCATTTGTATTTTTTTCACTCAATAGCATTTCTGAATTCTAAAAGAAACCAGAGAGTTACCCGATGGACCTACATACTCAAACGACTCTTTGCTTTCTGTTTTATCTGCAAGATCCTTGTTACTTTTGTTTTCTGAAACACGCTGAGAAAGAATAAATGATTGCAACATTTTTTCAGTTGTAATTCACATGTACACAGTGCAAATGTGCTAAAGCTCAGTTGGATGTAGCCGTCAGCCTTTATGGTCCTATCTGTTTAGTAAAAAAATAAGTATGACAGGTGCACATACAGTAATGAACACACTATATTTGCTTGGAATAGACCAATGACTGATGTTTAAAACCCGGTGTCTCGTGTGTCATGATGTGAGTGACAGTCATCTCTACCCAAATGTTACGGTGGTTCTCATCTCAACTGTCATTATGAGGATTTTCTGTGAAGGTCCCATCTTATGAAAAGGCCAGATATTTTTGAAGGCACAAAAATGGCATTTGAAATTTGAAAAGTGTTGAATGTATAAATCCATATATTCTGTTACTCCCAGGTTGTATCTCAACTCATGACTTCTCTCAACCATTAAAAATTCACTGTCAAGCACAATGTTCTGTTCCTGTATTATAAGCTCCATCAATAAGGGTAGTAAAATATAGTGTAATGAAATTATTTTAAAACCGCATCAAACTCATGCACTCAAAAACCATAAAGTATATTAACTTATATTATATTGGCTCATTTTGTTAAGGTGCACACCCCAAGCTGGGACTGAAACTTATTCTGACTGCTCTTTCCTCCATTACGTTTAGTGGCTCCTCATACACACGATGCTGTTGTAGCTACAGATTATTCAGAGCACAGAATAAGACGCTGTATGTCAGACCCATGGTAAGTTGTGTCGTTCTCATTTTAAATACGTTAGCGGTACAGTGCATGCATCCACTTACTTCAGCCCTTGAACATTTCTAACATCAAATTCAAAGTAATCTTCCAGGCCACGTCGGCAGCAATAAAACGTGGCAGACAAGACTAGTCATGAATTTAACTTGATACTTTTTCCAGTCATTTAAACTGCTGATTTGAAAACTGCTTTATTATAAATGTTTTATTAGAATTATAAAATGGAAACTGAATCAATCCATTTAATTCAGTCTGGGGTAATAACAGGGTTTCCTTAACGTGCACACACAGAAAAAGCGAACAGAAGAAGTCACACTGTTTCCTGGGAAAAATCAAGGTAACTGGCGCTCCACCTTACATTTCCCTTTCCTTCCAGATATCTCCATTAGCTTTAACAGTTGTTTCCTACCCTCAAACAAAAGGATGCTGGCTGCCATGGCCGAATTCAAACTGTCCACCTCAGGAACTACAGGAATAAAGAGTCTTTGACCAGCCGTTTTCCCAGCCAACTGGACTGCTTCTAGACTCAACCCATGCGTCTCACCACCTATCACAACAGCAGTGGGACTTTGAGCCCAGCTCTCATGGTACAGCTTGGTGTCCATTCTGGGAAGTGAAAGTCCAACATCTTCAGAATCTGAATCAGAGTCAGAGTCATACTCCTCATAGCGCATGTTTCTGTGAGTAGGCCTTGTGCTGACCCACCCATAGTCTCCTGCCTTGGAGGGTTTGCTGGACACGGTAGCCTGTGTATCTGCTACTTCTCCAGCTCTCTCAGAGCTGCAGCAGTTATCAGCCACATGGACAGTAACAGGTTTAGGGAGGTGATTTTCAATGTCATCCCAGCCCAAGCTGGGATGGATGGGTAGCCGGAAATGGGCTCCCATTGCTGCACGTAACACTTTAGGCTCCCAAGCATCCACACAACCTGTTGAAACAAAATAATAATTTGGTAAATTACTAACTACGCAGCAGAGCCATTTCCTATGGGCTGTGTAAACTGTTGACACCTTTTAGTTGATTATATGATCAAGCCTACCCTTGGTGAGCAGGACATCTTGGCACCCAGCAGCAGCAGCACATCGCAGAATGGTCCCTAGGTTGCCAGGGTCTCGGATGTTGTCACATATCAGGGACAACGGCACCGACTGACCCGTTTGTGGGAATTTCAGCCGCGACGGGTCTGGGCGGGAAAATATGGCTGCAGAAGGAGAGGTGGAAATCAGTAACAATACAGTGTGTCTATGCTTCAGAATGAGCCACACAATTAAGTGTGTGAACCTTACCTATTACCCCTTGGGGGGCCACAAGGTCAGACCAGATCTTAATGTCCTCAAACTTGACTTTGACTAGAGTGGCTCTCTTCAGCTTGTCTAGGGGCAGCTCACACAGCCGGTCCACTGTACTGAAGAACACCATCTGGGGGTTAGCGCCAGCCTCTAGAGCGTCACAGATCAAACGCCTGCCCTCCAGTAGGATTTTACCCTGGTGCTCCCGAAATGTCCTGGAACGGGCAACACTCACCACCCTCCTGAAGGAGAGAAATGGGAGGAAGAGACAGATGGGTTAGAGCAGTGGTGTCCAGTCATGTGCCGTGCAGGGCCAAGAGTCTGCAGGTTTTCCTTCTGACCAAACACTACAGCAGCTTATTTCACTGGTTAACACCTTCAGGCAGAGAGGGAGCGACTCATCAGTGAAGTCACCTGGTGTAGTGAATGGTTGGGAGTAAAACCTGCAGACTCTTGGCCCTCCATGACACATGATTGGACACCACTGACGCATTGAGGAAGAATTGTAAGCATCCAGTGCGAACACAAATTACCACTATCTATGAAACACTGTGAATGTGAGAATGTGGCTTGTGACAATCATACGGATTATTCAGTGCTGACTTCATGTTGTAAACACACTTACGACAGCCGTTTATCCCCGGGGAAAGCCCTCTCGAAGCGGACTCCTCCAACTTGGTCCTTTGTAAAAGTAACGTTAGCTTGCTCCAGTGTAGAGGGCATCTTGTTTCCAGTCTTCCTCGGCTTGAAGACACTTTCAACAGGAGCCTCAGCTTTAGAAGTGATTTTTGGCTCATTATCCCTCTTGATCTTGTGTCCAACTGGCTGAGGCGGTTGGGGGATTTTATCTGTCCCGTTATCAGGAAACAACACTTTGACAGGTTTCCTTCTCAATCCACGTACATACCTTTTTGATTCCACCGTGTAACTGCTCCCCTTCGATAGCAAAGCATTCCGCTCTAAGGAAAGGAGGCATATCATGCTTCTGATGTACGCTGCCATTTTTGACGTTTCTTCTTCTTGTCCTTGTCCTGGTGAAAAAACACTACACAGCGCCACCTACTGCATTGTGTGTAACGGGGTCCTAATTCACACATCTCATTTTGATAGAGCAGAATGGTACCAATTAAATATAATTCTCCTTCATTTTCTGTCTGTGGGCATAATACACCGTCAATGCCACAACTTTAAAATGTATGTTTGTAGATGTAACGGTACGTTAGAGGAAAAACTTGACACTTCCCATAAAACTGCGCACGCGTCAATTTGCGAGAGAACGCGATAGGTTAAGGTAGGTTGGTTGATACCATTCAACCTAACTACGGGAGGGGGGAGCGTTAATTTAAACTACATTTTTTATGCTTTATTCTGGTTTGTCATTACAGTTGTTTATAATTATATAAGAATTGTGTTTATTATTGTGTTATTGTGTTATTATTATTATTTATTTTATTTTATTTATTTGTGTGTGTTGTCTTTCCACAAATCGACGGCAGAAAAATCGATATTCAAGGACGCTCAATCGTTCACTGCAGATGGATCTGAGTGATACAGACCATAATACCTGTTATCTTGTGTTATATGTGTTATGGCTATGAGGCGAGCGTTGCATTTCGTCTTTAAAGTTGGAGATAGGGGCAAAACAGCCACCTTTTATCGAGATGTACTGGGCATGAAGGTATATATCCCGAGCTTTGTCTCATGGTCAGACATAACTTACTCATTGATCAACTTTTTCGTTGTGGATGTTGTGATCAGCTACATAACCACATTGTTGCACAACGTTGTTTGGTATGGCTTTGTTTCTAGTCATGAGATGTGGGTGATATTGTTGCAAGCTGCTGAAATGTGGTTTATATTGATGTTTTTGTTGTCTTCGTTACTCATTTCAGATTTTACGTCATGAGGAGTTTGAAGAAGGCTGCAAAGCAACTTGTAATGGGTAGCTATGCTCATTGTGCAACCTAGAATTGAACTTTGTCCAGGAGCAACGTTAGGCACAAGATTGACAATAATAAGGACTTGTTATATTCTAATCCTAATTCTGTCTTCATCATGTATCCATACAGTCCATATGATGGAAAATGGAGTAAGACAATGGTTGGCTTTGGTTCAGAGGATGACCATTTTGTTGCTGAGCTGACATACAATTATGGAGTGGGAGAGTACCGTCTTGGCGAAGATTTCTTGGTGAGTGAGTATTAATTTGGAAACTGTAGAGGACAACAATAGTAACTTATTGAATGTCGACCAAGTAGCCTACAAAAAGGATATTGCCAACCATGTCTTTATTTTAGGGGCTCACTCTGCAATCAAGCCAAGCTGTCAGTAATGCTAAGCGTCTGGGATGGCCCCTCACTGAAGTAGGAGAATCACTCTATCTGACCAAGGCCCCGGGAGGGTATCACTTCTACCTGGTGGACAAACAACAGCCTCCTAATGGTGTGTCTCACAGGGCTAATCCTTGTCCCTTTGTTTTTTTTGCACTGACTGAAGAGAATGATGGACATTCTGAATAACAGCAATTATTATATTGTACATGTCCATCCATCCATCCATCCATTCATTTTCTAGTCTGCTTATTTGAATCAGAGTCGTAGTGACAACTGGTCAAGCAGAGTAGCCCATATAGACTAGAAATATAATGACTCAAATTTGTAATTGCATGTCTCTTTATTTTTTTCATCATTGTCAATTTGTTTTTAACCGCTTTAATTCTGCGTTTTATCACTGTGTAACTAAACCAACCGCCAGGCATTCGTGAGTAATAAAAGTGACATACTTACATACTACATATATTACATACTAGCCTGTTCTTCATGGTTGGTATTCTGAAAATAATGCTCATTGTCATCATTTATGAATGAGAATTACAACACAACAACTGATGACAATATTTTCACACAGAACAAAGAATTGTGTATATGTTCCAAGCATAGAGTATTCTGTACTGAGCAGTAAGTACAGAATGAGTGCACTATGGTGACTAGGTTAGCATGCAGTACACTAGTGTAGTAGTATGCAGTACAAGTTCTCAGCCGGGTCGCTGCAGGTGTTTAAGCGTACTATACTATTCTTGCCTCCGTTATTGTTTGTTTGCCTTATGTAGCCTTTGTTTCTGTTCACCTGTTCTAAGACCCTGTGCAGAAGGTTTGTCTGGCAGTGTCAGACCTGCAGAGGTCAACCCACTACTGGTCTGCCCTCCTTGGGATGAAGGTGATGGAAAAGAATGAGGAGAAGAAAACAGTGCTGATGGGATATGCAGACACTCAAGTGAGTCAAAAGAAAATATCAAAGGAATAATATAGTTAGAGTAAGAGCAGGTGAGAATGATCAGACCATAAAGGGTTACTGTGTGTAAGGTGTACAATGTAACCGTACTAATGAACAAAGAGTGTATTTTATTGCGTGTGTCCATTCTTTTTCCTCATTATGCAGTGCAAGCTGGAGCTTCACAATATTGGTGGAACAGTAGATCATGGAACAGCCTTTGGAAGAATAGCATTTTCATGCCCACGAGAGCAGGTAAAATATTATCTTAAATATAATTGTCTTGTGGATAAATCCTTAATTCTGTTAACATTTCAGAACACAACAACAATAATAATCATCATCAATATTGTACTACATTCCTCAGTTGCCTGACCTTGAGGCCTTGATGAAAAAGGAGAATCAGAAAATCCTCACACCATTAGTCAGCTTGGATACGCCTGGAAAAGCTACAGTAGAGGTGGTCATTTTGGCTGACCCAGTAAGTGCATTGCCAAATGTTTTTATCATCTAAAATCACTCTCTATAAATAATTAACTGTAAATGTTAAATGGTTATTTTTAGGATGGCCATGAGATTTGCTTTGTGGGTGATGAGGCTTTCAGGCAACTCTCCATGGTGGACCCCAAAGGAAATGCGTTGCTTGATGAGGTTGGTATTGCTCCAACATTTACATTAAATATGCAGCATGACTTGGATTTTTAATGCTCTATGCTCTTTGTGATTTTAAATATCTTTTCAGGCTATGGCTGCAGATAAAAGCGATGAGTGGTTTGCCAAGCATAACAGGCAGAAAGCTGCTGCATGAGTTCCTTGCCTGGAAATCTGTACACCACTAGGACATGTTTTGCCACCAGTTCATAAGAGATGCAAGGCACCTGTAGTATGATTCTTCTTGAATTGTCCACTGAATTATCACACGGGCCAGAAATCTATTTTCCCTTAATAGCACACCATGAGGCGCAGTTGCACTTGACAATGCTTGGTAAATGGACCACTTTTCCAGTTTGATGTTTTTTTCCAATGTATTAGGATACTATACTGTTAGTACTATTACGGTGGGGGAAAAACACAGTGGATGTAATTCTAAGAAGTATGGCATGTGCCAACCTATTGTGTTATATGTTGTAAAATTTGAGTTCAGACTCAGTCTTGCATCATAATAATGATAACAGTAAGAGTGTGCTGTTGACAGTTGAGTTCATACAATATCATGCACTGTCAACCAATAGTTAAACTATGTTGCTGAGCTGTTGGTTTAAATTACATTTTGCCATACATTGACATCAATATAACAATATAAAAAAATCGTATTTCACTGTTCAGGTAGAAATACTGTTGTCTATTTAACCTTTTTCTTTTGTTAAATAAATTGACAAACTATGAAACTTGAAACTGTGTCATTGTTTTCTGTTATATGCTTTGTCAGTCAGTTACATAAAAAAAAAAGTTATGATGTAGGCACACAATTTAGGTCGATGTGTGTGTGGACTGGAGGTGAACTGTTGAGTAGCCACTTATGTTTGAATTCATGGTTAAAAATTAATACTGGTTCCATCCCCACTAACCAGTTAGAGCCAGCTGAGAAGTGCTGCTCGCACAACTCCAAGTCAAATGTGATGCCAACTGAGCAAGGCGGACTGCAACTGATCCTGACTTCATTTCCCTGTTTCTGTGTTTACTCTGGGAAGAGAGCAACTGTCTGAAGACACTGGTCTAAGCAGCGTTATGGGTGCCACAGAAGTCTAAGGCGCTGAATATGTCAGGGTAAATGAGTTTTACAGTAAAGTTAATGGAAGCTAATGTTAGGCTAGTTTCCAAAAAGAACGCTCAGCTGTCTTACTAGTTTCTTAGCTAAGCTAACTTGGCTAGCTTTTGTTAGCCGGCGTTAACGTTAGCCTGCCACTATGCTAAAACACGGTTTGCAACTGATTTTGCATGACGCGGTGGCAAATATTTTAACGTTAACTATTTAACGTTTGGTTTTGTGGGCCTAACGTTACTAGCAACAGACCAAGGAATGACTGCTTTGGCAGTAACGTCAACAGCTAATTACCCAGTGGTAGGTTTAGGTGCACATTTACTTCCTTTCCGTGAAGAAGTTTATGTGGCATTTCTTGCTTTGTAACTACACTGTAGTTAGTTAGCAAGGTTAGCTGTTAGCTACCGTTTAGCTAGCTTGAAAACACTACTAGCGTTAGTCTTTTCGCATAGCCAACGTTAACCAGTGATAGACACAGCCCCATTAATGTTGTCTGGCACGTATGGCTTTCTCGCAAACAGTCACATCAAGATGAAAAGTGTTTTCGTGCTCAATTGACGCAAATCTTTTCCTCCTTGACAGCATCTGACACCAAAGGGAACAGCAGCCAGCCCCATGACCACGAATTGGGTGTGAACAACTTGGGACAGAATGTCTCTCTTGCTGATATCCTTCCTTCTAATTCTTCTGCTTGGAATAACGCTTTTATCTATCCTCATTTTCAGGTAAGAAATTAGTGGTTTATAGCCACGCCATTTCCAGGATAGACTATGATCCGAGTTTTATATAAGACTTGAAGTACTGCATTTCACCTCTAACGGGAATGTCTTCTTTCTTGTTTACCTCTGAAGTCTGAACTTGAAGCTGTATACATGTGACTTGTAAAATAATTACAAGGCCTTAAGTGAAAATAGAGGTTTTGTCAGGCTATTAGCAGCACAGGACCACTTCTGCATGACTTCCCTGGAGATGACACTCCATATGCCAAGCAAACAAGCCCAGTCATGTATACAACAGGAAAGTGTTAGGTTAAATGGAATAATTCTCTCAGATATAGACAAGATGTTGCCTGTCCTTGTGTTGATTTTTGTTGCCCTAACTAGGTGAAGTACAGGATTAAACAAAAGTTTGACACAATATTCTATTGTCTTTTGCTTATAGGTGGTTTATATGCACTCTGGCTGTGCGATTCTTCCAGAATGCACTAAATGCTGAGCTGAAGATCAAATCAGTAGGACTGTTCTCAGTCCGAGGAATTAGTATACAGTTTTATCCCCAGCATACTCTGGTAGGTCACCGCTCAGGCTTTGTTTATGTGACATTTATGTATTGCGCTTATGCAATGCAGCTTCTCTTCTATTAGATGTACATGTCTAGCTCAGTAATTTGGAGAACATGCAGTGTGTCTATTGTCCACTCTCCATTATATATTATGGACACTTATATTTGACTTGCTGTTGTCAATTTATGAACTGTGACACTAATTATTTTTTACCACAGGAAATTGACAGAATATGGATTTCAAGTAAACTTTTAAACCAGGATTTGCCGTAAGTTGTCAAATTTATTGTCAGTTGTTTTGAGATCAAACAAAAACACCTACCAAGACCATACTTTCTACAAAGAATTTTGATCGACATAGATGCATTGCCTTTCTGTGTGTAACATAGCTAATAAGTCCTTCACTGACATACATTTACTACATGTTTGTATCTTAGGAGGTACCTAGCATTGTGCGTTGGTGAAACCAGAGTTAGGTTTGACTTGCAAGCACCACTGAGACCTCTGGTGAAGAAGAGCCATGGAAAAAATTCAGGGAAGATTTCAATTAACCCCACAGCTCTACGGGTTCTGTCACAGGTATGGAGCCTCACACAAAAGTCGATGCTACTTGTTAAACGGATTTCTAGGCAATATCTCACTTCCTGTCTTGTGTTCTCAGCTGCTGTCATTCCACATCAATTCAATCAATGTGATGATGCTGAACCTAGCTCTCTCAGAGTCTCTATGGCACATGACTATCACAGGTGTCACCTTGTTACTTGACCACCAGAGTAAAAGGTAACTACACAGTCCGCACCCATGTCTTTCTATCCACCACCATTAATCTGATTATAATTGTTAGATTAAGGAGCACCCTGCAAAGTTATTTTGTTTTGCATTCATTACAGGTTGGCTTGGGACTTTTCAATCGGGCAGCTGAGCAGCAAAGTGCTTAAAAGCAGCCGATTGGTGAGTTTCACCAGGGTGTGAAATCATTTTCACTTAAATGGCAACTTGTGATTGAATGTGTCTGCCTAACATGCTCTTCTATCTAGGACACATGTCTGGCTGAGGTGTCCCTGAGCCTGTTGCTCTCTGGGGATGTGAGTTTACCAGAGATGAAGCCAGGTTGTCTGTCCCTGTGTGTGAGAACGCTTCTAGCAGAGCTGCATGAGGGCCTGTTCCTCAGCCAACCCGTGCTGCCTCCATCTCCCTCAAAGAACATTCACGATGCATCTGGTGAGCAAATGCAAGGGATGGCTGCTAAGTTGTGATAGCATTTACCATTACACAGGATATAATATGATGCCTTGTGCCATAATCTAGGGCAAGCATCCATATAGAAGCCCAATTCAAATGAATGATGATGTACTAACCCACAAATGGTTACCGTAGAGAACATGAGGCTACGCTGTCATAAATCTACAGGACCATTGCACAAGCAGCACCATTCACTAACTACCTAATCTAGATTTTACAGGATTGAGTGTGAGTGGGCCTTTGTCACCCAATATAACCCGTATACTAACAAGCAGCCAGTCTGGCCATTAGCAGCACCAAAACTGCTTTTTGCATTGTCATTGAAGTTGTGACCCATTTTATTAAATTGCGCAATATATATTTATGTGAGGTTATATGGTCCTCTTCTGTTTGTTATGTTTGGACGTGACATTTTTAGCAGTTACTTTAACCTCAGACAAGAAGATAAACAAGCAAGGGAATGAGGACAAGGTCATATCCAAGAGTTCAGGTGATCTCTGTCTTCAGGTTCTGGAAATGTCTCCAGGCTCAATGACCGATAACATTTTTTATCGGTCATAAAAAATGACACCAAGCATATTGGAAGTTTACAATGGTCCTAAAATAGCAGAGACTGTAAACTTGGGTCAGGTGGTGTTACCTATTTTAAAATGGAAATCCTATTTTTCTTGTAACCTACCAATTGAGAAATAGTGGACTTTATTGCTTTACAATGGAGAATAATCACTCAGAGGCACAGAGGAAGTTATGCCAATATAGATACTCATGGAAAACCAAAAGGGGAAATAGCAGTGTGCACACTTCTATATTCATGTTCAAAATATATTTTCAGATCATCAGTAAACCCAGCATTAAGAGAGAATGGTAGTATTGCTGTTTATTTAGCGGTACCCCACAATTACCCAGATGCCCTTCTATTGTGGGCACTGTTGCACCATTCAAAAACTGCCTCCTTCCTGTCCTCCCTCATGTACACACTGAGTTACATGCAGCTGAAAAGTGAAGTGAAATCCTGTTGTTACACAGTAGACCTAGAGGATACACATATTGCAAAATTTACAAGCACATTAAAGTAATTGAAAACACCCACCTCTAAATCCAGTATTATTCAATTTATTATTGGTAGACATCCTCTGTAATTGCTCCTTATTTGCTTGTTTTTCCACTTTTTTTCATCGTCAGTGATGAAATCTGTGTTGAATTTGGGCACTTTGCAAAGTTTTTGGAAAATGCTATGTATACAAAGTTAATTTAGTAGTGTTGACATTTCCAAATATATTACTTCCTTTTCAGAATGTGAAAACATTGAGTTCATCCAAACCGAGGCTGTGGAACAATTTCATAAGCTCATTCCCCAGAAGGTCAATGTGGAATTTGAGAATACCAATGTAACTCTGTCCATGCACAGCCAGAAAAGGTGAGCCAACGTCTCATATTCAGCCGCATGTATTCTGCATGTAGTAATTGTATTGCACGTTTTAAGAAACATAAGATGATTAATTCTTGATTCCTTATACATTTATCCAAACCGTGCAGACACTTGAATTGGACTCTGAAGTCTCTAAAGGTCTGCTATGGACGTGAGAATGAGCAGCTACCCCTCAAGAGTTTCACTCCTGAGTTGAGTTTCCCCCAGAGCAGCCTGGAGCTCCTTCTAGAGGGTGAGTGGACAGCTGGGTGCCAGATGCAATGCAAAAGGAGGGGGAAGCTTCAACGTGGGGTGCGGGGTAGAATATATGAATAACATGTTTTCCTTTTTTATTGACAGATGGACTCCTCCTCTCTCAAAGCAGGCAAAGGATCCTGTGCCTGAACACCCTTAAGACAGCCCTGCAGGTAACTTAGACTGATGATTAGTAGGTGTCCTGATGGTTACGTTGCATCAGCATAGCCTGTTTAATCTAAGACTCATATTTAACATGTTTTGATTTGGTCACTTTTGTCATTTTTGTGCCTCTAGGTTACATCAATAGACATCTCAGGGTCAGTCACAGTCAACACTTGTATCATTCACTACCGTCACCAGGAGTTCTCCCATTGGTTGGACCTATTTCCATGGGAACAGCTCATTCACAGGAAAGCGGCACATAGAAAAAGGCAAGTCACAGTAGGGAAAGGCAAACTAATGAGTGTCTTGATTACCTATTAGTTACTGCTAACACAAGGTTCAGCTCCCTGTATGGTAACATATTAAGCTTTAATATTGGACTATAGGACTGTTTTGACAAAAATAATGAAATACAACCAGTTATGTCTTGTGACATCTTGTGACGTTTAACAATGATTTTTGTTCTAAGGTATCTAAAATTTGTCTTTTCTTTAAGATAATTGCATTCGAGCATTCATATTAAATGTATAGTAAAGTGGAGCAAAGAGCTGGCCTCTGTGTCATGTATTGGATCCTGAGTCATTTGACAGTTTTTCTGTTGGACGGACCATTACTCACTGTTAAAAAAATACTAGGAATGGGGATGTTACAAAATCTCTGCACTGTAGTATTTTTAATATTTTAATCCCTTCCATATTTTGTCTCTTTCATCCACATTTTGTGTTTGTGCATCACTCATCCTGTATTGTGTTCGTATATGATGATGTTGTGTTGTGTAGTCCGTTAGCGTATCTGCATACCTTCCTGCTCCTCAGGCGCTTCCCCCACCTGGACGCCCCTGTGATGATCAGCTCCTCTGTGTCCAATGTCAACGTGTCTGTTCAGCTGGGAGACACAACGCCTTTTGCACTGGGCTTCATCTCTGCCCGTACCGGTAGGTCACGCATGCATATAAACACGCAGAGAAAGGCAGGTGAAAGTCATGTGGTGTTATTGCTACATTTCAAAATGAGGGCATTGTTGCAGTAGGCTATAACAGGAAGTATTGTAGAATGGATATGTGACATCAAGTGCATTTTGTTATATTAATGCCATAGCTTAAAAGAATTTTGCTTCAGTGCTTCATTATGGTTGGAATGCTACAGGAAACTATTGGCTCAACCCTTTCCAAACATGTCTAGCTAGATTAGATAAGGCCTTCTCTTTTCTTCAGTGCTGAGTGCCCTTTAAATGTTACACATTAACTCAAACGCCTTTCCTTGTTATTAATCTTTTAATGCAGAACCACTCAAACTACTATACTGCAACAAATGTAAACTTAATTTCCCCAAATGAACACTGTATGAAGACTGTCTTCTCCATGTCGACAGAGCTGCAGAATCTTCTTGACAATAAAGTTGACGAAGAGAGCCTGATATCCCAGAATGTGCACCAGCGTGCTTCCCTGTCCCTGGACCACTTCTGGTGGAGGGTGGGCCAGGGGTCTCATATCCAGCAAGCCCCCCACCCACCTAATAAACATGTGTGGGGAGAAGCACTAATCCTAGACTCCCTCAGTCTTAAGGTATTATGAATACAAATCATTATGGCGACGTTTGAAATTAATTTTGTCTCTACATGTTTTATTCTTCAGTTTAATTTGACCCTCTTTTTAAATACGTACTCAAAGTTAAGGGCCAGATGTCCAGATGTTAACACTTGCACCCACATAACTACACACAGCTCTAAAACCCTTACATGTTACAATTGTGTTGAATTTGAACTCATTTCTCTAAAATACCAAATGTTCTTTTTTCCATTCTTATCTTTTGTGTTTTTAAACCCAGATTCGGTGAATCCCTCTGTTTTCCCCAACTACAAATGAGATCAAATATGTAAAATCAGTGGGGTGTCCCGGTGGCTCAGTTGGCAACTGCTAAACGTTAAATCAGAATATATTTCATAAAGTTATAAATAGCATGGAGAGTTTAGATGAGGATCAGAGTTTGTTGGCTGGATACTAATGGTTCTGTCTTTCTCATCTCTCCAGGGGAGTTTCAACCGACCCCAAGTGGAGTCTGCTAGCCAGTCTCCAAGTCTGAGTGTGGAGTCCAGTCTGAAAGGGTTTCAACTGGAGCTCTCAGAGATCTGTGTTCTGTGTCTGTCTCGCCTGCTGTCCCTCATGAGCCTTCCCAGTGACCGGGGGCCACAACTGTCAGATGTGGCCTCTCTATCTCCCCCTAGTGATGATGCTATTCAATCTGTCTCCTCCTCACACCTACCCCTGGTTTTCAAACTGGAGTGCTGTCTGGAGGATGTCAATGTGTTCACACTCTCTAATCTGGCAGGTAAATGAATAGAGAATATTGAATGATGAAAAGTGTTGTGTATTCCCCGATTGGCTCTGTTACTGCTACTCATTCACCATCCTAGATACAATTTGAATAGGGTAAATTTACACTCTACAAAAGAGTCATTTGTCAAATGAAAAAGCTCCCTTCAACTACAGGGACAGCTGAATGGGTGGGGATGAATAGATGTGACTAGTAGGTGCCCAGAGGCCAATCATGGAATGACCATTGCATTTGTCAGAGGAAGGCAAACAAATTGATAGTGAATTGATTGAAAAATATTGTCTGCAGCATAACATGAAAACGACCCTTAGAACTGGCCCAAAAAGAAGTAGTGAATGTTCTTTTCCCCCGATGAATGCCACATTTAATTCTCTTTTTGGGTCTCTTTTTCTCTTTTTGACCATAAGACCTCTGCCCCTTCAGCCTATCAATAATCGTCATCTTTCTTTTTTTTCCCTGTTCCCCTTAGGTGCTGTGTCTTTGCGGGTGGACACTGTCAGGGTCTTCAGCGGTGGGGAGAGCTCCAAGGTGTCTCTACAGGGTGCTAGCCTGTCTGTGGTCAAGACACTCACAGAGAACATGGAGCCATGTTGCCCTGCCTCCCAAACCCCCAACCCTATCCTCAAATTCACCACTCTAGCCTTCTGTCACCACATCACCACCCGGACCTTGGAGGTAGTTACTCAGATCTTCATCTACCTCATAGGACATCTCTCCGGACTGACATGACTCTGTTGATATAGTATTTGTTTTGCTGTATATCATCATTTCATATTTTTTCTTTTCATGCCTTATTCAGGTTCAGTGTGAAGAAGAGCTCACTGTGGACTGGATGCCCTCAGACCACATGTTCTTGTATCAACACATGACCGAAGCCTATGCTTGTTGGGTTATGCTGACAGAAAGCAAGGAGAGCAAGCAAGGAGAGGACACACCAATCAAAACTTCAGACAGCGAACCAGCCTCAGGCCAGAGTAGGTGGCTGTATGTGCGTGTAGCACTGGGCCGTACTCACTTGACAGCCCATGTTAGCGAACAGAACTATATTCTCCTGCACACAGAAGCCCTCTCACTCTCCACGCATGCTGGCTCCATGCAGATGCGCTCCCCTTCCCTGATGCTTAACTTTGATGGCAATGACATCTTCTTCTTCAAAGAGCTAGATGTCCAGACATACCCAGAGCTGCCCGAAATGCATGTGCACAGAGACACCTTCCCATTCCTCACCACCCCTCAGAACCGTGTCTGGGTCCTCACTTGCCCTAGCCTAGCTGTGGAGTTCCCCTACCAGTACAATTTTTCAAACACCTTCGACATGGCTATTAGTGTGCAGAAGTGGCTGAAGACTTTGCATCGATCCCCAAGCCAGTCCACTGCTGTCCAACGTCTGCCCCCTGACCTTGTGATCAAAATTAGCCAGTTCTCATTTGTCTTCCTGGATGATGTCTTTGAAATCAAGCTGCGTGACAACTATGAGCTAATGAAGGATGAGAGCAAGGAAAGCGCCAAGCGTCTGCAGCTGCTGGATAAGAAGGTGGCAGATCTGCGCAAGCAGCACGGAGAACTTCTGCCTGCCAGAAAGATAGAGGAGCTGTATAGCTCACTGGAGAAAAAGCACATTGAGATCTACATCCAGCGCTCACGCCGCCTCTATGCTAATACGCCCATGAGGAAGTCTCTGCTGACCTGGACCGTGTCAGACTTGGAACTAGTGGCTTTGGCTGACCATTCCCTCCATGGGCCAGAGAGGGTGAGAGAGCAGCTGAGGGACATTGATGGAGTCAGTCCCTTTCCCAGAGATGGACTCCCTTTGGTGGTCCAGTGGTGCCGCGCTGTCAAGTTCAAACTCACTGCCTTCTTGGGTTAGTCACACAAAATAACTACAGTATTTATTGTAGATATCAGTAATGAGTCAGTGCAGATTTGATGTAGATTAAGCTAAATTGGAAATAAAAATGTAATTAAGAACCTCAGTGTTCATGTAGACTTTTGTTCATACAAAAATAATTGACCTCTTTCCTCTTTGTCCAGTGAGAATTCGGGACTACCCCCGCTACCTGTTTGAGATCCGGGATTGGGAGCTGTCAGGGCGTCTGATTGGGACAGAGCAGGATGGACAGGCACGAGCTCATCGTAGACAGATTGTCCCACTTGGCCCACCGTGGGGAGATGTGACAGTCCACAGGAATATGCCACCACTGAAGTTCTACTATGACTTCAAATGTGAGTCATGGGATTCATTATATGCTTTATTTGGTCAACGTCAACGTTTCGGAAATGCAGGAATGTTCCATTTTTTTCTGACAAGTTATCTAAGGGACCCCCAACACCACATTTCACAAAGATTTCTGTAGTGTGCATGTTGTTTTCTCCCTCTAAAATTCATTAAATGCAACCCTGATAGCTCATGTGTTTAAGCTGGTGTTGAGTCTTTCAAACATCGAAACATCTCATCTCAGCGTCTTTTATTTCCTCCCTATGCAGCATATATATCTCTCTACACTATTGTGTGGGGTCCGTGTTGGGACCCTGCCTGGACTTTGATAGGTCAGGTGGTTGACCTGCTGACCAAACCTACAGTTGATCCCTCACCTTCCCTGGCCTGGTGGGACAAAAGTCGTCTCCTACTGCACGGACGCTGGGTTATGGACATTGATCAGGCCAACCTTCATCAGCTAGCTACAGAGGTAAAGCATTGTACACCTAACAAGCTTTCATCCATCTCTTCTGGATTTCCAGTGGAACTATGTAGAGTTAGCAGACCTATGTAGTTGTCTTGTGTTGCCCCTGTGACAAAATATTTGCTTCTTCAATTCAATGTGTAATGAATTTACTTAATGTTTTTATGGCATGTAATGGTAAGATTTTCGCAGTTTCTTGCCTGTTTTTTGTTTTTGAGTTTCTTGTGTTAATTAAGCTATGTGAAAAATTGTGAGTTTTAAATGAATGAATGATACAAATCTTGAATCCTTACAGGACCCTTATAACACTACAGAAAACTTACACTGGGAATGGAATAAGTTGAACTTTGATTGGAACCCTGGGCAGTTTGTTTTTAAAGGTGACATGGATGTCAATGTCAGGACAGCCTCAAAGTAAGTGCAGGCATTGGAGGTTGGATTTCAAATATCAAAGATGTAAGGAATAACTATATTTGTGGAGAATTATTCAATCATGTAAGATTCTTTTTGTTTTCTTCATCTCAGGTATGATGATATCTGTTTCCTGCACCTGCCCAGCCTGTGCATGACCCTTGACCTCCAGTGGCTTTGCCATGGCAACCCCCATGACCACCATGCTGTAATGCTCTGCTGTGCAGAGAATGTTGCAGACGTGACCTCAGGACAACCCCATGACTCCTACAGAGCCTTTCGCTCTGAGAACCTCAACCTCTCTATCACCATGGACCTTAACCAACACTGGAGCACAGGTGTGTGCCATTATATTAAGTTATTTGTGTTTTCTTTTCCTCTATTAATTGATGTATAAACTGCTAAAGACAAATCTACATTTTTGAGTGCAGAGGTGTAAGCCAAACCCATTACACTTTAAAACTAGTGTTATATTTGTGTTGTAACTGGAGAGAAATACACATCTTCCTTTCAGAGCTTTGCCAGCCCAGTATCCTCCTGTACAGCAGCACACTGCGCTGGATGCAGAACTTCTGGGCGACCTGGACCAGTGTGTCCCGACCAATCTGCAGAGGCAAGCTTTTCCACAGCCTTAGGCCCATCCGCAAGAAGCTGGGTCAGCACTACAAACAAATGTCCTACACAGCTGCCTTCCCACAACTACAAGTACGTGTTTTTTTACACTAAGGGTAATTGTGTTAAGAAAAAGAAAGAAAAAACGTGTACACTGTCTTACAGCCACTGTCCAGTTCAGATGTAAAAGTTATTTTATCTTTTTACCTTGAAATCTGCAATTGGCATCACTTCCTCTTCCACCAATATCTCCAATTTGTATGGCTCTCTAAAGCATGGCTAATATAACCATGTTTTGCATGCCATTCAGGTGCATTACTGGGCCTCCTTTGCTCAGCAGAGAGGTATCCAGGTGGAGTGCAATAAAGGGCACGTCTTCACTAGAGGGGCACAGAGACTTATCCCACAGGGTAAGGGGCTTGGCATGATACTGCTTCACAAATTATTCATACACACAGATGACTGAATTAGTCTGCCAAGATAAAATAAAGTGGTTTGTCTGTTTGTCTAACGTCTATGGATGCATGCTTGTGTGTGTATGTGGTCGCTCAGCTGGCACTGTGATGAGGAGACTGATCTCTGAATGGAACGTGACCCAGATGGTTAGTGAGCTATCAGAGGTGACGGTTCACCTGATGGCCTCCACCTGGGATGAGACGGCTGACCATCAGATCAACGCCCAGGTGAAGAAGACTCACCTGCTCAGCCTATCCTCCCTGAGCTACCAGCGGCAGAGCAACCGCATGGAAGAGGTAGGAGTCCTTTTGTTTGACTGGATAGGGTCGAGTACCAAAAAGAACATTTTCTTCTTTACTAATAGTGTTTTTTAAAAATGTTTCTGACAGGAAGTGAACCCCAAGGATGAGAGCAATGCCTCTTACACTCACAAGCTCCACTTGGTGGACCTGCGTGCCTCCTGGACCACTACTAACAGGAACATAGCCTTCGGGCTGTACGACGGTTATAAAAAGGCAGCGGTATTGAAGAGGAACCTCTCCACTGAAGCTTTGAAGGGTCTGAGGATCGATACACAGCTGCAGGCCAAGAAGCTCAAACGCACTCCCTCCAACTACTCTCCTACCACAGCCCCTGCTGCACCCACTATGCCCAGCACCAACCGAGCTGAAAAAAGCCAAAATGAAGGTGAGGAATTTGCTTGGGTAGTGGACTCTGATGAAAACGACCACCATACATTTTTTAAGACCCATTTTTTTAAGACCCATTTTTATCCCTTCCCTTATTCCTTTCCTCCCTCATCCTGCAGGAACATCCATGCTCCAGAAGCTGATCGAGGAGACGGACAAGTTTGTGGTGTTCTCAGAGGAGGACTCAGGTGTGAGTGACCAGCTGTGTGGCATTGCAGCCTGTCAGACTGATGATGTCTATAACCGCAACTGGTTTATCGAGTTGGTCAACTGTCAGGTACTGACTACAGCATGTTATAAACTCATGTAGACTCCTACTAATGCAGGTCGGTCGTCCATCACTTACATCGCCTCTACTTTGCTTTGCCTAGATGATGCTACGTGGCACAGAGACAGTAGGCTGTGTGCTGGTGTCTGCAGCCAAGGCCCAGCTGCTGCAGTGTGAGCACCACCCAGCTTGGTACAATGACACTATGAAGCAAAAGACCACCTGGACTTGCCTACTTGATGGCATGCAGTACTTTGCCACCATGGAACCCAACCCCTCTGAACATGAGGACAGGCAGCTATGGCTGGAGGTAGGCACAGCCCTCACCTGCCACTTATTTCAGGGTGTTGTAAGGGCCTGGATAGGTTTTAGATAGATTTGGTTAGGTTTCCAAATCTATTACCTAAATTCAAGGACTTAAAAGGTCTGAAACATGTTGTGTTTTCTCACGTGTCACGTAGACCTATGTTCTGATGGGTGTACATTTTCTTTCATCTTCTTGTTTATTTCAATGGTGCAAGTTGGTCTTGTATTTCATTGTCAAACGAAATATTCAATGCTATCACGTAGCTATGACACTAACAACCTAAAGGGCTAGAGTGCCCCTAGAGTTTCCCCACTGTTTTCCTTTTTTTCACAGTGGTAACAGTGTATCTGTTGCAGTCTGCAGCACAGAGTATTTAGAAGTTAAACTCAGCCCCCAGTCTGATTGTCACCCTTCTACAACATCACATTTCACAGAAGTCTGTCGTATCCTGCTAAAGTGGTTTACTGTGACTGCTCTGATCTGCTCTGACTTTTTGGTGGGGGCGTGTTTCAGGTGAAAAACATTGAGGAGCACAGGCAGCGTAACTTGGACTCAGTGCTGGAGCTGATGGAGAGCGGCCAGGCCGTGGGAGGAATGGTTAGCACCACTACAGGTATAACACTACACACACACACACACACACACACACACACACACACACAGGATTGTTACCCATCACCACATGGTAGCCACCTCTGAATCCCCAAGACTGGTTTTGTTAAATATTATGCACTGCTGGACACTGATTATAAATCCTCTACACCTGCAAACTGACTGTATTCCATGTTGCCTGAATACACATAGTGATTGAATGGAGTATATTTATTTGTTGAATGAGTCTAACATCTCATGTATGTCTTGCACTGTCTCCATACTCTGTATGTGAGGCCATGTTTTGTCCCTGTGCCATGTGTGTCAGTATGGACTCTTTCTATGTGAGTTGTGACTATGTGACATGTCATTGTTGACATGTATTGTTGTATGAAGTAATTGTGATTCCGATTCACTGCAGTATTTTAACTATAATGAAATATCTATGTAGACTGGAACCAGCCAGCCCAGGTGAATGAGACCCAGCAGGTGCAGCGTATCATTTCCCGCTGTAGCTGCCGCATGTACTACATTGGCTACAGCCACGACATCGACCCAGAGCTGGCCACACAGATTAAACCACCAGAGCTGCGGAATAGTCATGAAAAAGAGGACCTGTTGAAAAAACAAGCTGGTACGTGTGGTCACCTACATGTTGCTTACTGTATTATTTTAAAGCCCACAACTGATGCTGCATTCAGGTCATATGGGAGTTACCATAAATACGAGCTTCCAAACAAAAAAACATTCATGTCAACCTCCTAGTGGTAATTTCAAATAGGAAATATGGGAACGTTGGTGGAATCTTCCTTTAAGTGGGTGAATATTGAATCTCAAACAAACAAAAATAGAGAAAACGAAGAACCGCATCCTAACATGAATTTGGCCACATAAAGGGGAAAAAGACAAGATTAGCCATTTTTATTACACAAGTATGAGCCTTAAGAATGTTACCATGTTACTTCTCTAGGGGCTGTGGACACCTTTACCCTCATCCACCATGACCTCGAGATCTCCACCAACCCTGTCCAGTATGCTATGATCCTGGACATAGTCAACAACCTGCTGTTGCACGTGGAGCCCAAACGCAAGGTAGGAGAGAGCTTCAGCTTTGGTCCTATGTCGTGGAGTTCCCATATACCTCTATCAATGATATCCATTTCAATAACACTCTTTCATCTTCTCTCATTCCTCTGTGTATTTCTACTGGCTGTGTGATGTGTCCAGGAGCACAGTGAGAAAAAGCAGCGAGTGCGTTTCCAGCTGGAAATCTCTAGTAACCCTGAGGAGCAGCGCAGCAGCATCCTGCACCTCCAAGAGGCAGTCAGGCAACATGTTGCCCAGATCAGACGCCTGGAGAAGCAGATCTACTCAAACATCAAGGTGAGTAATACCATGCTGTATAGTGCTAAAACATTAGCTTTGTTATTTAAAGCTCAAAATACAACCTAAAACAAAATTCACATTTATTATTCCCATGATTATGATACATGTACATGAACAAGTGTCTCCCAAAGCTAGAATTAAGGGAGAGAAAAGCCTAGTCTGTGCTGTCTTGAGGTTACAGAGCTGTTCACCTATTCACTGACAGTGAATAGGTGAACAACCTTGTGGGCATTGCAACAGTATCCAGGGTGATTTTTCTTCAGATATGGTTCCATTTTACTTTCTTTTTCCTTTTACAGTTCAGCATTGCTGTAAAATGAAGCACAAAGCTCAAACAAGCATACCAAGTCCACAAAGCCTGCCTCTTTTTCATTGCCATGTCTTTGTCCTTTAAATAAAATTCCAGGTAGACGAGGACAGTGAAGGTGTAACTCTGAACTACACTCATTATGTTACAAATACATGCATTGAAATCATTGAACGTATGCTTCCCTCATCATCTTGCAGGCACAGCCTGAGGAACTGAGTGGCGATGAGCTGACAGAGATCAACGTGAGACTGCAGAACCAGCTAAACCAAGAGAAGACCGACATGCAGATGAAGAGTGAAGAGCTCAACATTCTCATCAGGTCTCACATCAGTACTCATTCAACAATACACGTCCAGTCATAGGAACATACAGCAAATTTCCCAGGTTAAAACTAATATTGTCTCATTTTTTTCCTACCTGTCCTCTGCTCTCCTTTAGGTGTTTTAAGGACTTCCAGCTGCAACGTGCAAACAAGCTGGAGCTGCGTAAGGCCCCGGAGGATGTGAGTGTGGTGAGGAGAACAGAGATCTACTTTGCCCAGGCTCGCTGGTGTTTGACTGAAGAAGATGGCCAGCTCGGCATCGCAGAGCTGGAGCTGCAGAGATTCATGTACAGCAAGGTGGGCACGGCAAGGAACCACAACTGACTCGAGTCATTATCAGGGAGTAGCAGAAGGGGATGGTGGGATGACCTTCTTCTACTCCAGTCAGAACAGCAGTCAATCCTTGTCTTCAAAGGCTGAAAATGTGGGCTGATCTCCTGAAGTACCTAATATCACCCCCTTCCCACTGAATCATCTCCCATCTCACATATCCTCCTTCAGTATTTTCTCTAATTTGTTCATCTTCAAAAAAACAACTCCTCTTCCTCTCCCCTTAGTTATTATCTTTAGCTCTTTTTCAAGCGTGACCATCCTAGAGTCCCAGGAATATGGGACTATTATTTGCTTGTAATATTAATCTGGGAATATATTCCATTACAAGTATATTCCATTGTTGTGTTCATTGTATGTTTCTCTGGATAAAATCATCAGTTAAATGCTGAAAATGTAATTGCAAATACAATAATTGCCACTTGGAGTCACTATCACGTGGTATTTTCATGGCTGAAACGTGTGACATTCAGCTTTGTCACAGCTAGAGGGTATATGTTGACCGCAAACTTTCTCCCTACAGCTGAACAGGTCTGACGACACAGCAGAGCATCTCCTGGAACTGGGCTGGTTCACAATGAACAACTTACTACCCAATGCAGCATACAAGGTAAATCAACCACTTAGATTTGGTTACCTAGATTTTTTTCTATTAGTATAAGGAAAAGTTTAAATATTAGTTATTATAATAATAATAATATTTTGGCCTTAAATACGCCACAAACCTGTGCAAAGACAACCATGACAATCATTTGAGATATCTGCTAAGTGCTGGAGGATGTTGTCAACATGTATTCACAAAGCCTATTAGGCTGCGTTTACCTACATTTATGACTCTCCATTTGGTTTCCTCTGTGCAGCGTGTGAGGGTATGTACAGTGCTGGTACAGTGACAGGACTTTGATGTCTGCATTGACTCTTCTTGTTTGTCCAAAAAGGACACCCAGTGGCTATTCAGATAGTTTCATATTCATTGCATGCGATGAATATGTTGCATGCAAACCCAAGGATTCATTGCTGCATGTGCAACCAAGGACTCATTACACATGCACTTCCAACCTAATGGTGCTTTCCATGTGTTCACGTCATCATTTGAGCATCATTTGAGCACTGTGTGCTGTTGAACATGAAAGTGTGTCATGCTAGTTTTTTAAAACAGTGAAAACTGTGCTTATGGGATTTTTTTGTAGAGCTTTACTATCTTCCATTTTTCTCATATAGGTAGTACTTCGTCCACAAAGTCCCTGCCAGTCAGGCCGCCAGTTTGCCTTGCGCATTTTCAGTAAAGTGCGCCCTCCTGTGGGAGGGATCTCTGTCAAGGAACACTTTGAGGTGAGGAAAATGTCATGCGACCAATTCCTTTGAAACATTTGGATTGTGTTTTATTTCAGACTTTTGCAATCACAAATGTTTCCATCATTAGGTGAATGTGGTGCCTCTCACCATCCAGCTAATGTACCAGTTCTTCAAGAGAATGATGGGATTTTTCTTCCCGGGAAGAAATGTAGAGGAGGAGGAAGTTGCTGATGAGGAAGACAAGTTCCGATTGGTTACTACTGGTATGTTTTGGTCAACTGTGGCAAGATGGCAGCTGTATGCTGAGTAGAGCCTAGTCTCCATCCTCTGGAAATCCATACCACCGAACTAACCAATCAATAGTACTTTCCATTTTCTTTGCCAGGCCTTTTGTGTGGTATTGAATAGCCCATTGCTATGTTAGGTCAGCCCTCCGAGCTATTAAAAGACTCTGTGACCTTGAGGTGTGTGTGTGTGTGTGCATGTGCGTGTGTGTGTGTGTGTGTGTGTGTGTGTGTGTGTGTGCTGTTTGG